>VMDR010011228.1:0-28965 GCA_007922815.1 Macrotus californicus | reverse complement strand
CCCTCATGGATAAAGTTTGTTATAATAAAGAGTACATACAGAACAGAAGCAGCAGGAAGAAGATACGCATCAGGGAGTCCAGGGAGGTCTGGTGCAAGTCTTGTCCAGGGCTGCACAGGATGTGCTTTCTCTCTGGCAGCAAATGACAGGAATCTGTGCCCAGGGAGAACCCATTCGAGTGTCAAGGTCTGGGGCTTTCAGGGAGGGCTGGTTTCATAGGCACATCCTGTCCTGCTGGCAACCAGCCATGACACAAACTCAGGACCCCAATAATGAAACCAGGAGCATATTGTCACTGTTGATATTTGTGTGCAGTAACCCTGACAAACTGGTACAGCATGGTCCATTGCTCCAGGTGTACACCAGAAAATCATCAATCCCACAGAAATATAAAGAACATCCTGAGGTCCGTGTTCCCAGGACTCATTTAACGGTCAGTCCCAGTCCCAGTGTCCCTCAGAACTGTGAGGGCTGAGCAAGCAGACCTGCTGGGTTAGTGTTTTCCACGGCCTCAAACGGTTTAATAGATTTTACCATTTTCCAGTATTTATTTTAGGGTTTTTTTCTTATTGAAAATGCTACATTATAGCTCAAGTCCCACCACCACTACCCCATTCCTCCCTGTCTAGAATTCATCACTGTCCTGCAATTAGTGTGCCATTTCAAGTCTTTGTCTTACTCATGCAGTAGTAAATGCACATAATGTTGTTCTGCAGCTTGTTTTTTTCATTCAATATTAGGTCATGTACAAGAGGACCCAAAAGAGTGGAATTTATATATAAAAAATTGTGTATACCTATATGTTAAAAATTCAGTCACTTTCAAAGTACTCTCCATTTGATGGAATACACCTATCAAGATGGTTTTTCCACAGCTCAAAATAGTTTTTGAATTTGTCGATTCTGATGCCTTTCATGGCTTCTGCCATTTTTGGTTCCACCTCTTCCACATCAGCAAAACGTTTTCCTTTGAGGACTTTTTTCATCCAGGGAAACAAAAAAAGTCCCTTGCATGAATAGGGAGGGTGGGACACGGGCTCATGTCATTTTGGTCAAAAACTGCTGAACACTCAGCATGATGTGGGCAAGTGAACTCGTAAATTGCCCCTCGTAAAATGGGCAAACTTGTTGAAAACAAGTCTTCAAAAATAAATTCACTGAAGTTGAACAGCAATGCCAGCTGCTGCACTGATGCAGATGGGGGAGCCTGTACTACAAGGGACCTGCCCTCCAGAAAATAGTATGGTTTTGGGGGGGTCCCCCCTCATACCATGTTGATGTCTCTCTCATTTTTCAACTGCTGTATAGTATTGCATGGTTAAACAGCTTATCCATTTTTCTGCCAAGGGGTAGTTGGATGTATCTATGCGGTGTTTCGCTCTTACAAACATGCCTTTGTGAACATCTTTGCCGTGTCTCCTTGTACGTACATTGGAGAATTCAACTAGTAGGGTGGAATTGCTGAGTTGTGTGGTATATTCATTGTCAATTTAAAATAACATAAAATTAAAAAATAAAACGATATGAAATTTTCCCCCAAATTATTTACTCAGCTTACCTCTCTCACCTTATGCCTTATTTTTGTAAATTTTCTTGTAATCAGAAAGCTTTTTAATAGCTTTAAAATCACCTGTCCAGTGTATTACACTCTAGCAAACGACTGAAATAATTTTAACAGTTATGTTCTGTTACGGCATTTTTAATGATACTATTTATCATTAAGATAGTGGTTTTTCAAACTTTTTTAATTTTTAAAAATTTTTTTAAAGATTTTATTTGAGGGGAAGGGAGGAAGAAAGAAAGGGAGAGAAGCATTGGTGTGAGAGATGTTGATTGGTTGCCTCTTGCATGCCCCCAGCGGGGGACCTGGCCCACAATCCAGGCATGTGTCCTGACTAGGAATTGAACTGGAAACCTATCGGTTCACAGGCCAGCACTCAGTCCACTGAGCCACACCAGCCAGGGCTCAAAACTTTTCTCAGTTTGCAAAAACAAAGCCCTGTGTTCAAAATCTTACCTTGGAACCCAATTTTTTTAAAGGAGAGTTGTTCAGTTTGTTTTATCTAAAGGAGTTGGGGAACTTGAATAGCTTGATAGAAGAAGGGTGAGAAAAAACCCTTGGAGTCCATGGGTGCAGCGGCAGGTTTGGAGTAGACTCTCAGGAGGTAGGCGGCGAGAAGACAGCCCAGAGGGGTGGTCTTAGGAAGGGGGAGGCACAGTTCTTTGATTGAAAGGAGAGAGAGATGATTTCATGTGGTTGTGTGAGTGTGGTGGTTTGGAATGGGAGATCATTTTCAGCCACAAGGAAAAGAGGACGTTAACGTTTGCCATAGAGAAGAATGGCTAATGGTGACATTGAGTCATGGGACTCCATGTTCGTGAAGCACTCCCACAGAGAAAGAGCTGGCTGAGACTGAGAAATGGGGTACTGCTTTTTGTATGTTTTCACCAGGTCCCAGCCAGTCTGTTTGACTTGTTACCTGCCTGGCTCTGTTAGGCATTGGAGTTCTTGTTCCCTGACCAAAGACACAGGGTGGGCTAAAAAGGAATATGCAAAGAAGTGAGATAGGTCAGGAAAAAAATAACAGTTATAATGTGAAGCCCCCTAACTGTGTGTGTCAGCAAGTAATTCAAGTTTTTATCTATGAGCACACACAAAAAATGTTCTTGTCTGCTGTTATCTGCTTGGATGTTCTCTACTTATATTCTTTCTTCTATTATCTTGCTGCTTCCCAGGCATTATGATACTTTTCATGTGATTTTGTTACTTTTCCAGGGCTTTTTAAATACCTATTTAACACTATGGTCTTATTCCCACACTAGATAGAGAGCTTAAGCCCTCTGGTTTTAGCGTTGGCACTCCACCAGCAGTTGAACCTAGTATGCTGGTGGAACCAGCATGTGTGTGCCTTGGGTTTGGGCAGGGATTAGTTGGCATGGATATGCTATTTGAGGATGTTTCTGACTTCAGATGCAAGGAGTGTTTATACCTTCCCTGTCTTGATGAAACCTAAAATAAGATGCTCATTCACGGCAGTGTTTTTAAATGAGTTGTATTTGCACTGAAAGGCTAAAGTGTGTTTATTGCATGGTAATTTGAATTTTAGTGAACAACTACATCATCTTCAAAACTGTAAGAGGCCGATTTTTAATTGTTTTAAATGCAAGGTGGAATTGAATTAACTTGCATAAAGTAGCTCTCAATATTTTCCAATGCAAATGGGCTTTGAGAATAAATTAATTTGAAGTGGCACGTGAACCCATATTTTTGTGTTCTTACTCATCGATTTGTGTTGTATTCTGTCATGTTAAAATCTGCTGGGTTGATCAAATTGACTTGTGGATTTTAATCATAAGTGTGTTTATTTCTTTCCTCTTACATTAGAATTTGGTGGCTTTGGTTCTGTAACAGGAAAAATTGAATGTGAAATTAAAATTAATCACGAAGGAGAAGTAAACCGTGCTCGTTACATGCCACAGAATCCTCACATCATTGCTACAAAAACGCCATCTTCTGACGTGCTGGTTTTTGACTATACAAAGCACCCTGCTAAACCAGGTAAAAGAAAAAAAAGCCATCGCTTAACCCTTTTTCTTGATTCAGAGTAATTGTTTTGAGGTCATTCAAACTAGTATACACTATAATTTTTCAAGGTTTAAAAATTGCAGTGTGGGTCCAATAACCACTCTCAAGTTCAGCGATTTAACAGAAGGAACTCACAGCAGATTATACTCCTAGCAGCAAATGGTACAGAACAAAAGCAGAAGGAAAAAAGTACAGATCAGGCATAGTCCATAGAGGCCAGGCACAGGCTTCTGAGTGCTTCCCTGCTGTGGCCATCCAGAACGTGCTTTCTCTCTAGCAGCAAATCCCAGGGGCAGGTGCTAATTTCTCTGCCCAGGGAAGCCCATTTGAGTCTCAAGGGTCTGGGGGTTTTATGGAGATCTGCTCATATAGGCACATCTCACTGTTTGACCAGTCATGGTAAGGAAAACTCCAGACCCCAGCAGTGAAGATAACATTGTGAATCTTGCTCAACAATTCTACAAGTCTTGACAAACTACCACAGCATGCCACAGTGCTCTGGGCGTACAGAACTTCGTCATTTAGTGACATGAAGAATTCTTTGAGGGTCACATTCCTAGGAGCTGGCTAAGGGTCAGTCATGGTTCCAAGGTTACCTCAGAGGCACACAAGGACTGAACAAACAGACCTGCTCTTTCCTCACAAAAAATGTTTTTCAGAATTGACCCAGGGGTGAGGCGGGTCGTCATTGTGCAAATTTGTAGGATAGCTCGTTTTCTGTTTTTTGTGATAGAGCTAGTACTAGGTTTTGCAGAGGAACCAGTTTTATGGTCATGGAACCTGGTTTGCATTGAGTGTTTGAAACGAAGCACAGAGACAACCTTTCAAGGCAGCTTTGGGTCAGACCAAGTCCTTGTGTGTGAGCAATGCTTTTCCAAGCATAAGCGTAATGGTTCACTCAGGTGAGGCTTTTCTCTTACCAGTTCTGATAAATAGATAACAGTAGTTAATGTGTTTCTGTTTCTCTTTAGACCCAAGTGGAGAATGTAATCCTGACCTTAGGTTAAGAGGCCACCAAAAGGAAGGCTATGGTCTTTCCTGGAATTCTAATTTGAGCGGACATCTGCTAAGCGCATCTGATGACCATGTAAGAAACCTGCTCTTCCTAATCTGCTCACGTACTGAGAGTTAAAGACAGTGTCGTGGGCAGCTCTGCATTGCAGGAGCACTGGATAGATGAAAGGTTTCGTTAAGTGTACAGTTCTGTGGTATATAGTGTGTTCATGAAGCTGTGAAGTCCTCCCCACTATGTAATTCTAAAACATTTTCCTCAAATACCACGAAAAGAAACTCCATACCCATTAAACAGTCATTCCCCAATCCCTCCTTCTCATAGTTCCTGGCAACCACTAATTTATTTCCTATCTCTATAGATTTGTCTATTCTCAATATTTCACAGAAGTTCAGTCACAGAACACGTGGCCATTTGTGTCTGGCTGACGTCACATAGCATAATGTTTTCAAGGTTCATCCATGTTGAAGTATATGGCAGTACTTCATTTCTTTTTATAGCTGAGTAATATTTCATCATATGGATGTACTATAGTTTATTCATTTATTGGTTGAGTATTTGCTTTGCTTCCACTTTGGAGCTATTTTGAATGATGTTGCTATGAACGTTTTTGTACAAGTTTTATGTGGACATATGTTTTCATTTCTCTTGAGTAATTACCTAGGAGTAGAATTACTGGGTCATATGGCAACTCTATGTTTAACTTACTGAAGAACTGCCAGGTTGTTTTCCAAAGCAGCTGCACCACTTCACATTCCCACCAGCAATGTACCAGGGTTCTAGTTTTTTCCATGTCCTCACCAACACTTGTTATTGTCTGTCTTTTTTATTATAGCCATCCTAGTGGGTGTAAAGTGGTATATCATTGTGGTTTTGATTGATTTGCATTTTCATAATGGCTAATGAAGTTGACCATCTTTCCATGTGCTTATTGGCCATTTGTGTATCTTCTTTGGAAAAACATGTATTGAAATCCTTTGTCCATTTATAAATTTTGTTTTGTTGAGTTGTAAGAGTTCTTTAAATATTCTGTAAACAAATTCTGGTCTCGTTCCTTTCTCTTCAGTGCATATGAATTGTGTCAGTGTGTTAAGTATCAACAGAGACTAAGGCCATGTGTGTGATTTCTTTTTGTTGCTGGGAAAATAAATTTACTGGGAAATAGCTTAGTTACAGAAACCCTTTCAGATAAGAAAGTGATTTAAAAAGAGATGAAGCCACCCTGGCCAGTATGACTCATTTGGGTGTTGTCCTGCATACCAAAAGGTTGCGAGTTCGGTTCCTGGTTGGGCACATCACATGCCTGGGTTGCGGGTTCAGTCCCTAGTCAGGGTGCATGCGAGAGGCAACTCATTGATGTTTCTCTCTCTCTTTCTCCCTCCCTTTCCCTCTCTCTGAAATCAGTGAAAGAAAAAAATTTAAGAAAACTAAAAATATGAAGCCATTACCAGTGTCAGTGGAATTAGTGTGACTAGACCGTATTGGAATTAACTCTTATTTTACACCATTGTCTGAGAATCATTGCCCTATAGCTTGTGATATTGTTTTCATAAAAACTTAACACTTTCCTCTTAACTTTTTTTGTGATTGGATGTGAAGAGAAGACTCCGTTCCCAGAACCAGCTAGCCCTGTGGCCTCTCTTTAGGTTTGCTCTGCTGATGTTTGGAAGAGCGCACCAGGGGGGCTGTCTGCAGCAGACCCCAAGCTCTGGCCTTTCAAAGTAGCCTAGTAGGGCTTTCTGGGACATTTGCCTGTCTGACTTCCTGATGCCTGTGGTGTTTTCTGCTGTGAGAGGCTTGTTCAAAGCCTTTCAAGAGGCACGTTTTAGTTTTTATCAGTTTCCCAGCCCTGCACGAAATTTTAGGATGGGCATATAATCTCTTCAGCGAATATCAAATGCTGGGCTCTCAGTGTTGTGTAATCTGGTCCATATGAATTTTAGGTACTTAACTGAAGGAATGTAGATAGAAACTCTAATATGAGTGTCCTTTACCTGCCAGCATGCTGTGTCTCCCCTGCCTGCTCCCATTACAGTATATTTTCTTTACCCTTCGCATCCCAGGTCATGGAAGCTACACCCACACATTCTACTGTTTGTGAAGCTTTACTTTTGTTAATATTACCCTTCCTCATGTTTCCTTCTAACACTTATATAGTTTTGTTTCTGCTGAAGATCTTTTAAATAAGACATTATCATTTAAATTCAGTCTTTTATGGGTTTTTTTGTGTTTTTTTCCTTCTTCAGACTGTCTGTCTGTGGGATATAAATGCAGGACCAAAGGAAGGCAAAATTGTGGATGCGAAAGCGATCTTTACTGGCCACTCGGCCGTTGTTGAGGATGTGGCCTGGCATCTGCTGCACGAGTCACTGTTTGGATCTGTTGCTGATGACCAGAAACTTATGATGTAAGGTGGCCAGTTCAGTGGGGTCTTACTGCAGGGGTGTCCTGAATGACCATCAGTGATTGTGGTTGCCTGTGACTTAATTTTCTCTAAGTTATGTCCTGGCTTTTGAAAATGAAAACAGCTTAGTGAGGTCTAACTGACATATAATCTGCATGTATATAATGGCCTTTTTACACAAAAGTTACTGTGCGATGTGAATGGACCCGATTTTGTATTTCAAAAGGAAAACAGGTATATAAACGTGAAGAAATATGCTTGGTATGGAGGTAAACATCAAAACTGGGATACGGGTGACTTTTTTGAAGATGAGGGAGGAGAATGATTATATCAGTGCATGGCCACAGGGCTGCATTCAACCACCTGGAATGCTGTTTATTTCAAAGGAATACCTGAGGCACCTAAGGCAAAATACTGAAATCAGGCGTGGCAGGGTTGTAGATAACAAATCGATAGTGTGCATCGGCAGCATTGTGTGTATACTTGAAATAGTTGATATATTAAGACAGGAATCTGGTAAACAAGAAACGAGCCCTAGTTCATTCTCTGTAGGTTTAGAGCATAGCACTTAGGAGCTGGAAGTGCAAATTGCCAACTCTAGGCATGGTGGGTGTCTCTGAAGGGGTGGGTGTCGTGGCGGTGTGGAGTGGCGCTGATGAAGAAATGAGTGTGAGGTCTGAGAAGTTGAGGGTCGAGTGACTTGCTCTTGTGCTATGTGCCTTGTACCTTTGTGTTTTAGATGGGACACCAGGTCCAATACCACCTCCAAGCCAAGCCACCTGGTGGATGCGCACACTGCTGAAGTCAATTGCCTGTCATTCAATCCCTACAGCGAGTTCATTCTCGCAACTGGCTCTGCAGATAAGGTGTTTATGTTTTTGCAGATTTCCTGTTTACCAACCTAGTAATTTAAAACTCTGATGGAAAGTGCAAAATCTAATTCCTTTTCATTTCTTATTTTTCTTCAGACTGTGGCTTTATGGGATCTGCGTAATTTAAAACTAAAGCTCCATACATTCGAATCTCATAAAGATGAAATTTTCCAGGTATGTGACAGTTTTCTGGTCTACCTATGTCATGTTTCAGTAACTTTTGGTAGGGGGAAATTTAATCCAGGACATGGTTGTTTTCTTAAAGTTCCTCTTCTACTGTATAATTTAACTAGTGGAAAATAACTTGGAGCTTTTTGAGAAACAATTAGTTCAGAAGTAGAAGAAAAAGCCTTGCAAAAACAGCATGTTTAAAAAGTGAAATCCAACAATTCTTCTGTTAAGGTACACCAGCATGGTGGCTCCTCTAGTGAAAAAAATATCTTGTATGTGGTTTAAAATAGAGATTTGCTTAGGTTAAGATACAGTTCATTGAAAATTTTAAAAGCTTCTGGGATGGCCTTGCTGGTGTGGCTCAGTTGGTTGGAGCATTGTCCCATAAACCGAAAGGTCATGGGTTTGATCATGCCTAGGTTACGGGTTCAGTCCCTGGTCGGGGTGCATACACGAGGCAACTGGTCGATGTTTCTCTCACATTGATGTTTCTCTCTTTCTCTCCCTTCCCCTCTCTCTAAAATCAATAAGCTTGTCTTGGGGTGAGGATTAAAAAAATCAGAAGAATAAAATGGGATGGTTAGTGGGCCCCCTAGCTAAGTTCCCCTATATGGGGAAGTGCATCCTTTCTGGGGGCAAGCCAAGGCGATGGGCCGTTTAAGAGCACTTGAAAGGATTGGACAAGAAGGGTGAGAGGGCTGTAGGCCAAGGAGAGGATATAGAACACAATATTCATAAACCTAACAGTGGATGATTCTTTGCATTTTCAAATATGTATTGCTAGGTCCACTGGTCTCCACATAACGAAACTATTCTGGCTTCAAGTGGTACTGATCGCCGCCTCAATGTGTGGGATTTAAGGTAACTCAGAATCTGGTGATGAGAAACTGCATAAATATGCTAATCTGGAAGCTTATGTAATTCATAAATATAGAAGAGCAATTTACTAACCCCAGTTTTATAAGTCAAATATTAAGGTAATTTTGAAGTACCTTCCTGAAGTGTCTTTGTTCCATAAAACAGAAGTAAATCAGCAAATGTGCTGTAATATAAATTTACGCAGTGTTTTATTTCTCTGTTGATATTAGGCATGAGGTTGGGAGAGGGGTGCATTTGTGTTGTGACATCCAAATGACTACATTGAAAACACTTTGTAGAGATCTTAGCTGTTTATGTCTCATGGGATCTCAGCGTGCACTCGCAGGAGTAGTCTTTTTCAGAGATTTTCTACCATTTGCTCTTCTGTACTTTGATCGATTCATTCAGCAGATGAGCTCATGCTGTGGGTTCTGTAACTGCTGGGGATATACACTTAGGAACAGGATAAACACAGCCCCTGCTGTCAGAGTTCATGTTCTTCCCGGGGGCTCATTGTGTGAAGAGTTTCTCCCAGTTCTGAAAGTTGTTGACTTCAGAGTGGCCATTCCAAGAATTTCCAGACCCCTTTTCTTTTTTGGGTCTGAGCCTTTGGAGCCATTAATAAGGTTGCTCAGTTATAATACATACTTCTCCATCGGATGCTGTTATCTTAAGTTTAAATCTTTATATTACCAATGAATCACTTTTTTCTTACCTGTATTAAGTGTATTGTGTTGAAGTGGACTGAGTTTTTAGTGCATTGAAACCAAAGCTGCCTTAATGACAGGGACAGTAGAACCCATCCCTCAGTGCAGGGGACAGAGACAGTGAAGAATAAAATGTTGGTTGGTAATGCTTCTAAACAGCTAATGTTCTGTGTTCTTATGGAACAGACTAGGGCCGTGACAGATGGCTCAGAGATGTAGAGGGCCTTTAAAGCAGATATTTGAGTATATTTGAAAACAACTTTAGTAGTAAAATTAGAAACCTTATACTCGTTAGCAGTTATACTCTTGAGAGGGGGAGGACAAACACAATGTCTAGCAGTGTTTGGTTTGTTTCATCGATTTTATGGGAAGGAACAAAGTCTATCACTTAGAAGGTTGTGTATTTTGGCTGTTTTTCCAGCAGTTATTACTAGCAAAGTCCACGTTTGGTCTAGATAATCAGATAGGGCTGATAAGTGGTGTGTCATTTAAGAGTAATTTCACTGTTGGGACTGCTGGCAGACTCTACAAATCAAAGTATTTAAGAAAAGAAAAAAGAACTTTTCACTGGCCTGCACATCCCATGAAGTTGGTCTGTTGTCCTATCTTCAGGTCTCTGGTCCTAATGTGTTACTGTCTCACATCTGGAATGAAAAAGGCATTAAAGAATGAAGTGCAGGGGGCTGGCATCACTTCTTCCACAGATATTTTATATACTTTTCACCTTTTCATTCTAAAGCAGTGTGAATGCCACAGTGAAAATATTGGATGAATTTTAATATTTATTAACAATTTCTATTCTGCAGCTTCAGTTATGAACAGCTCTTACCCATTTCCAGAAAGTAAGCACCCCACCCTCACACCAAGTAATATAAAAACTCTAATTGATAGCAGCATAGAAATGTTGTTTTTCCAGTGTGTGTGCTGCAAGAATTTCATGCTGCAAGAATTTCAGTAACAGAACCATTATGCTCTTTCTCAATAGCAAAATTGGAGAAGAACAATCAGCTGAAGATGCAGAAGATGGGCCTCCTGAACTTCTGGTATATGTTGGCTTTCTTATGCAAGATGAAATGTCACATGCAGATTGGATTCTGTCATTGATCCATGTATATGGACAATGAGTCAACCTCAAATTCTAGCTCTTGATGATTTCCATTTGGAGGTCTTGGAGGTTGTTGTGATTGGGGTTTGACATTTACTGAAAACAGGAACTAGAACGCAGATGGTTTTTGCCAGTGTTTAGTTCATAATAACTTGAGCTCCTAGAAAATAGTATACAGTAGCTCCTTGTTGATTTCTGAGGGGTTTTTTGGGGGGAGGGAGCAGATATTCACTTAGCAACACTTAATACTTTCTAACGGTATGGCAAATTTTTAGTGACTGGATTTTTAAAGTTCACTGCCCAGAAAGTAAACTTTCTTGATCTTGTTGATGCCGGCAGTGCCTGGCTCCCTCCCATCACTAATCAAACCATCTCGTTAGCCCCTTGAAAGGTTATGCAGTGGTGCACTAAGCTTGTACCGCCCTCCCTCCAACCTGCAGGACAGTCCCAGCCAGTCCCGTTGTTGCGAGACTGATTCCCTAAAACTAACTTTTAACCTAAGATGTGACACCTTTGCTTTTTTGTTCTTGTTGTTCTTATTAACAGTTTATTCATGGAGGACACACTGCGAAGATATCTGACTTCAGCTGGAACCCCAATGAGCCATGGGTCATTTGCTCAGTGTCTGAGGATAACATCATGCAGATCTGGCAGATGGTGAGCTAAACTAGCTTTTTCTTTCAATGGTTATCACGTAAAGGAGAGACTCACTTAATGATAAAATGTAACAGGAATACTTCACACACCTAGGTGTGTATTGTACCAAATATTTCTAGAGAGGAAACAATTTTCAAAAACCTTTTTCCATTTTAATGTCAAGTCGGGAGAATTGTCTGTACGTGTGTGTACAAACACACAGGTACAGACACAGCATGTGCTCTGATGTTCGTGATTTGTACTTTTCACCAACTGGACTCGTGGCGTCCGTGCTCGTGTTCAGTGTCTGTCGTCATAGGTGTGGAGGGTACAGGAGGAAAGTGTCAACACATTCACATGATACTGAGTTCCTTGAACATTAGCACTGAGTACACGACATCTCTAAGGCGCTGAGGTGTTAATCAACTCCTCATAAACCTCAGGGCTATCACTCCCTCTAAACAATGCTTAAAATGCTTTTGGGAAACACCTTTTACAAACAAGAATTGAAATAGTGCATGGGCTGCTAGGGATATATGTGGAATTATACACTGGCCTGCCTTTTCTCATTAAATGTATTACAGCCTTTGGGGGAAAACCACAAAAACAGCTAAATAAACCACTCGAAAAATGTGTCCATTTCCAACACTGAAACACATTGACCCGTGAATCCAAAAATCTGGATGGCCAGAACTATTAAATGCCGTTTTTATAATCTTGTCACTATGATGGAGTGTTACTTACGAACTTACTTGCTTGTTATCTCCAGGCTGAAAACATTTACAATGATGAAGAGTCAGATGTCACAACCTCGGAGCTGGAGGGGCAAGGATCTTAAACCCAAAGTATGAGAAAGGTTTCTGTTGAATGTAATGCTAACATGAATGCTTGGTTTATCAAGCGCCAAAATAAGCATTGTATAGTAGGACATGTTAAGTGGGATGGCATACGGCATTCTTTACCTTCTGATTCTAGCACTTTCAAGTGAGCTATTGCGTTCTGTATCATATTGTAGCTTTTAGGGAAGAAAGAAATGTTGCTAAGAAAGAACATCACAGCATTTTAAAATACAAGTAGCAGGGTACTGCTTTTGATTCAACTATTTTAAGTTCTTGTTTTCTCAAACCTAAGTGCTTGCTGTTCCCGAATATGCAAGAATAACTTTTACACTTTTCCCCTCCAACACTTGTTGATTGGCTTTGCAGAAAATAAAGTTTTAAAATAAATTTTGTGTCATTCTTTTAGAACCTGGATGGGCGGGGGTTGTCCCTTTATTGAAGAGTGGGTGGGTGGGTGAGTGTGTGTGGGTGTGTGTCCCTTTCTTAGGAGGAAGCTGTTACGTATGCGCATTGAACACTTGCTGAATTTCTTTCCACGGTATATGACACTACCCTAAATCCAAAGGTGGCAGAAGTTAGGTGTCTACTTTGTGTTTGGTACATTTGTAAACCTAGGACTACCTTAATTTCTATGTCATTTGACCCATATCCTAGTTGTGCTTTAACTTTGGCAGTTTTAAACAAACACTAGATCCACCCCTCGCCCACAAAAAAAAGAATGAAGGAAAGCTTTTTTGCTTACATCACAGAGGTCCACAGAGGAGACAAAACCAGCTTCCAGGTTGGCCCCTCAACCTGTATTATAAGGCCTGTCACCTAGGATTTTTGTTTTTTAATTAATCCTTACCCGAGGATATGTTCATTGATTTTAGAGAGGGGAAAGGGAGAGAGAAACACTGACTGGGGATCAAACCCACAACCTTTTGGTGTATGGGACAGGGTTCCAAGCAACTGCACCGCCAGGACATTAGGAATAGGTTTTTTTAAAAGTATTTTATTGCTCAATTACAGTTGTCTGCATCCCCCCCCATTCACACCCCCCCACCCCAGCCCAACCCACCTCCCTCCTTGCTTCTACCCCCCCTACCATGGTTTTGTCCATGTGTCCCTTATAGTTACTCCTGAAAACCCTTTTCACATTCATTTTGAAAAGGTGGTTTAGATAGAGAGAGAAACCAAAAATGTGACGAAGGCCTTGTGTGGCCCACTAAGTCAAAAATATTATACACCTGCCCTGGCTGGTGTGGCTCAGTGGATTGAGCACCAGTCTGCAAACCAAAGGGTCGCTGGTTCGATTCCTAGTCTAGGGCACATGCCTGGGCTGCAGGCCAGGTCCACGGTCAGGGGCACCTGAGAGGCAGAGGCAAACACACACTGATGTTTCTCTCCCTCTTTCTCCCTCCCTTCCCATCTCTAAAAATCGAATCTTAAAAAAAAAATACTGTACACATGACTTAAATAGGAAATGTTACTTTTGCTTATCATGAGATCTTTCCTATGCACCTATGTATATAACATACATACTTATGTACACTTTCCTCTTCAAGTCTGAGAAGCCCACCACCTATAACTGTCTTTGGACTTCACTGTTACATAATTAAGGCCATGTGGGTAACAAAAGAATACACAGAAGCTGTTAAATTTATCATACATATTTACTTAATCTACAGAATTGAGTAGATAAAATCAGATTCACATTAGTGAAAAATCTCTACAAAATGTCTTTGAAAAGCAAAACAAGACTGCCTCTTAACAATTCGTATCCTCATGAAAGACGTGGGCTGTAAAAATAAAGCAGTGTGTTTAGCACAAACTAGAAGATTATCTGCATCATTTTTTCACAGTTATTTCCATCTACAGTCTGAAAGAGGTAGATTTTTCTGCAACACCTGAGAATTGAATTGTAATAACCAGGTGTAGTAAAGGCAGTTGCATACATAACTAAAAATACTGGTCTCAAGACCAAGAAATGTACTCCTACAAGTCTGAGGATGAAATGGTCCATTATCCAAGAACCAGGTTTTCTCTACTGCCACTATAAATAATACATATCAAGATTCCATGGTGGTGCAACAAATGCAATTGAAGTGAATTCGACATTTAACCTTTTCTGGACCAGCCTAGTAGCACTACAGTGTTCTAGAATATGGCAGGTACGACAGCGTGCTACAAAGCCACAGCACAGGGCTGGTGAGGTGATTGCTTTAGGAGGGTGTCCTTCTCAGGGTGCCATTTGTTTTTATTCACAGGATGATGGGAGGAGATTCTGAAAAGACACCAAACGCATCCCAGGCAGAATCCATATCCTATAAACACCATGGTAGCATCTAGCTAAAAATGCGTGTAGGGAGCCAAAAGCAGCAGGCCAAGTACTGTAATCACATTGCTTTATAAAGCCCTTGGAATTAGGCAACAGGTCCAAGATTTACAATCTTCCACACAGACAAGGACCACAAGTGAGACGTGGTGGGCTACACAAATGGCTTAAAACGTTAAGAGCTATACATCCAGCAGAATTCTTGTGACATGTGATCATCAGGACTAAATTTAAATTAGATATTTCTCATACATAAACCTTCATTTCCTGTCTGGGAAATGAGTCCAATATTTCACTTAGACGCCAAAGCGGGGAGTTTATGAGAGGCTTTTGTTGGGGAGGGTATGTTTGTTTCTGCTTCCAGTTCATTTTGACAGTGAGTGGATGATCTTTGTGGATTTTTCTCCACTGCCTGGCCTGTTGATTAACGTGACTGGTGGTGGAAGCTTAGATATAACCCTCTGCTCCAGGAGCTGTTTCCTATCTACTGGACAATTTTCAATTCTTTCAAACCAGTTTAGGCCATGAATGGGATAGGATTTTACAAATAAAACTTTATAATAAAGAGAAAAACCCTTTTAACTGGACAGAACAGATTTTATTCAGTCCAGTAAGTGATTTAAGAAGTGTCAGTTTGATAGTTTTGCTCAGTGGAATGTGCTAATAACATCAGTTGCAGTGGGGCCTTTCTGTTTCATAAATATTTCAATGCAAATTATACTAGGGGCAAAAACCAAAACTCGCCATTGCCAGTTGATTAATCATTTGCATAACTTAGCTACATTCGACACTGTAAAGAACAAAGGAAAATAATTTCCAAAGTTCCCCCATTCCAAGAGTAGAGACATTGATAATACTGGTATTTTTTTTCTCTAAAAAGGTTGAGAAACAGATGGAAAGCATGCGTAATACACATCTTGACTACTTAACTGTGCTCAGTTTTCCCAAATTTCAAAATGTCAGTTCTAATCTTTTTGTTTTGGAAATGAAATCAGTTTCAGTTGGAATGGAGAGCTTCCCTGATGGGGCTGTCCTCCAAGCTGACCGCCAATTTCAAGTAGCCAGAAGAGACTTCTGCTGGGTGGAAGCTACATGTTAGTTTACCCTCCTTGTGTCAAAGGGCTGTCAGTGGCTGCTTTCTGTGGGAAGTGGAGGATGTGTACCCAAATCCCAAATGGAAAACAAACAGAGACCACCTACCCCACAGTGAGCATCCGGGTGGTCCAAATGTACCACTGGTTCTAACTAACCTGAAACCAAAGCAGTATGACTGTTGTTAGTTACATAATCATTAAGCCTGTTCGTCCAATGCTTTGCCTGTATATACTACTTTGTTTACAAGATATCTTTATGTACATATTCTGTCAAAACTTTTGAGCAATTTCAGGTTTATGACCATCTCAATTTGTCAAGTGATATAAATATTATCAAAAAACTATTTTGAATCAAATATGCTACGTTTGTTTCTGCCCCAACCCTAGAGGTTATTTTTTTTAACTTGGCATTTATTTAAATGGGCTATTAGACAAAACTAATCATCTTGATGTTTCCTTTTTTTCGATTAATATTGATAGGGGCCCAAGATGTTTAAGTGAATCTTGTTTTCACATCAAGGAACCATTATCAGAACAAAGTTCTGCTGTAATGGCTGGCCCTGTCTTGAGTGAAATTCTAATTAGGATGATTCTATGCATGAAGCAGGGAAGAAAGGACAAGGCAATGACCACATGCATTCCAATGAAGGGAAACGAGGCAGATGTGCCATACAGCTGAGGAAAACTATTCAAAACTGCTAAGCAGCCTCCTGTACCACATAAGTCCAGTAGTTCTAAGAAAATACAGATATGGTAGAAAAAGTAAGAAAATTGTCACCACAAAACCAATAGTTACTACTAACAGAGAAAGTTATACACAAAATAGAGCTCTCAATACAGTGATCATACTTCATGTATCAGTCCACTGACTCGATGGTTGGCCCGGCGCCCGGAGACGCAGCCTTGTGCGCTACCAGCCTCTCCTTCGTTGCCTTGGGCGCCGCCTCCACAGGGACCCCGGCAGCGCTGTGCTGGGCAGTGTTCAGCTCCTTGGGAGAAGCCAGGGCTGCACAGGGCTGTGTCACATGTGGTGCTAGATCTGTATCTGCCACCTTCCCTGAGACCTGCTCCTTCAGGACTTCCACCTTCTCGTTGAGCTCATTCCTCTCCGTCTGAAGAGCCCTGCACAGCTTCTCTAATCGTTCCAGTTTTATTTGAAAGGCTTTGTATTCTTTATCACGCACAGTTTTCTGTAGGAGGAAAAAAAGTGGATGTACGTAACCTCACTGAAGATAAATTGGGTTATTGGATACTAAAAAATTAAGTATCTGAGCCACACTGGAAACTACTTGTTCAATCAACTCTTGAACATGTTCAGTTTCTTCAAACACCTAACATTCTAGCTGGTTTCACTGCAGACGAATCTAGAAATACCACATGCTATTGTGTAATACAAAATAACTCCAGGGTAACAAAATTAAATTCCCTTTGTCATGTTTCTTAAAAACAACTAAAATATACCTTTTAAAACATTCTGTATTTATGAGATTAAAGGGTATTTCAAGATACTCATCACATATTCTAGTAGATAAACATTAAGGGCCTAATCGAAAACAGAAAAGGACTGATTTTTGCCTAGGTTTTTCTTCTACCAATCTTCAGATGAGAAGATCAAAGGTGTGAAATCTAATGTTTGTAAACAATACATTTCAGCTTTAGAAGACTGCCTTTTTTGGGGGCCCTGGCTGGTGTGGCTCAGTGGACTGAGTGCCAGCCTGAGAACCAAAGGGTCTCTGGTTTGATTCCCAGTCAGGGCACATGCCTGGGTTGCAGGCCAGGTCCCCAGTGGGGGGTGCATGAGAGGAAACCACACACTGATTTTCCCTCTTTTTCTCTCTCCCCTCTCTAAAAATAAATAAAATCTTAAATTAAAAAAAAAAAATAAAAATAAATAAAAAAAAGAACACTGCCTTTTTGAAAAGACTAAGTTAAAGCAGGAAGTAAAGGCACCTGAGTTGTTCGTCTGTGCTCTCACTGGGAAAGCTCACCAGTGCTTCTCAAGGTGGGGGCCCTGGACCCACAGCATCAGCACCAACAAGAAAGGCAGGTTCTCTGACCCCACCCTAGGACCTAGTGAATCAAACTTGGAATCAACCTACCAGTACAGGTCTGTCTGAATGAGCTGGAGTTTGGTACAAGCTCAAGTTTGAGAAACCACCACTAGACAAAAGCAAAATGTACATGCTTTACAGCTATCTCCATCACAAGCCTGAGCTAACTCACTGGGGCCCTACCCTACACCTACAACAGCTCACTGCTAAGCCAGCACAGGTTCTGTTCAGCAATGCCCCCTGGGCCCCTGGCTCTGGCTGGAGTCAACTATAGCACTGTTGTCACAAACATGCCCCCTGACCTGCTAGGTACTTGAACTTCATGAGTCCCTATGACTAAGAACACACCCTAGTCACAGGATACCACCTTACCTCTTCAGCCATTTGTAGAAGTGCTTTGTTATTATTTTCCCATTTGGTACGCCATATTATTGTTTCTTTTTCCAGTTTTTTAATTTTCTTTGTCATCTGTGAATCAACACAATTGCAAATTTAAACTCAAAGTTCCCCTTGTTATGTCTACACCCTGTCCCCCCACATAAACATGTGCATGTCCCTCCCCACCCCCACCGTTGCACCTGCCTGGCCCAGCTGACAGCTGTGCCTGTCTGCTCATAGCAGAGCTTATCTCAGAAGCTCCTAGGAACCAGAGCCAGGGTTTCACGTTATGAGGAAAACTAACCTCGATTTCTGAGGTAGCAGCAGTGGAAGAAGCTGTCAGACACCACACTGAACCCAGTTAAGATGGAATGCATCTTTCATTCTAGCTGGGGAGAGCAAGAGAAGAGAGCCTCTTCCCCAAGTTGCATGAAAAAATGGCCATGTGCATGAGTTTTATGTCTGAATTAAAGTAATTTATCTGATCTTGGAAGGGACAGCACCACCCCCCACCCCCAAAAAAATAAGATTAAGAATTGATGCTCTACCACAATCTCTGAGGCGAAGTCAGTTTCAGAGCTATAGGCAGCCTGACTTAGAAAGACTCCAATAACCAAGAAAAAGATAAAAGTAGGTAATCCTTAGCTTCGGTCATCCTCACAACTTCAGATTTTGCTAACAATAAAATGCGTCCAAAAATAAAAGCAATGTTCTTAAACCTATGTTATAAGACCCAGCTTTCAGAAATTCAGAATGAGATGTATCTGTGCCCATCAATGAGCCCCGTTTTCAGGAGTCCCTTATACAGTGTCAACTGTGCCCCAGGTCTGGTCCCATGAAACTACCACAGGGCTGAGTGGGACAGAGGGCATGGAAGATCTGGGTTGAATGTTATCTGACAGAGATCTCTAGCCACTAGCAGAGAGGAATGTGTTCCAATCCAGAGGATTTTCCAGAAGGATCCCCGTCTTAAACTCTCCACCTCACACAGTCACTGGAACCCGGCGAGGGCACTGCTAGGACTCCCCCTTGACTGGAGCCCAGCTGAACTGACTGGCAGGTGGCACTAATCTGATGCTCACTGAATTCTCCAGATTACTGGGTCTAAAAATATCTGAAGGTGGTAATTTGAGCATGTAACATGGCTAAGCACTGCCTAAACTACTCTTCTTTATGAAGGGGAGTTATTTTGGTTATTTTTAATGAGGAAGGGACAGAAAGGTTAAATAATTCGTCCATGGTCACACGTTCCATGATGCAACAGGGACATTAACCCAGAGTACGCACTCCCAAACACCAAGTAAGATCTAGTAAGTCATGACTAACACCTAGTAAATGCTTACAAGCTGCCAGGCCCTGCTATACTGCTCCCCGTCTCACCACCATTTATTTAACAAGCCCCCATTTTACAGGGAATATGCCAGGTAAACTAAGGATGAACGGATGCAGGGATGGATAGATGGACATATTTTGGTTCTCAGCTTGATATCAAGGAAATCTTTCCTTGAGGCAGGAAAATGAAACAGAAGCCAAAGAATTGCTTCAGTTGAGGAAAAGAGAATTCAGTGGGAGTATAGTTAACAGAAAAGGGAAGGGTAGAAACACCAGAATATACATATCAACAAACCAAAACATGAAATCACTGCTCTGGGCTTAGATGTCTTTAAAAATTTAATCTCCGAAGACACAGAGCCATGTGAAGGGGAGGTGGGGTGGAAGTCACCCTAAGTGAACAAAACGACAGACGAAAAAGAATCCCCTTTATTTCTAACAAAAAACTATTTAATAGAGGACTTCACTTCAATAAAGACAATTTTAAGAGCACAGAGATCAGCAGCTCTGTGGGGTACACTGGGGGCAGAATAACTGAATATGATGCCACTGGAGGGCCAGAAAAGATGAAATTGACAGTACCGTCCCAACATAAGCTCCTCCAAGTAGTGACCATGCTTAACATAGCTTCTTATATGAATCCCCTTTTAAATAACATTCTAAAAATACGCAACTACCTTTTCCATTTCCTGCCGGAAGGTTGTAAACAGTTCATTGCTTTTTGCCATCGTAGTCTGGAATTCCTCAAACTTATCCATATAAAGAGAAAGCTACAGAAAAAAGTATGAAATATCGTGAGTTCCAGGTGAACAATGCATAATCCCAAAGACTCTCAAAAAGAACACATTATGGTTAAATGTTACTTGCTATGTAAGTGACAGAAATAAGAACAAAGGCCAGAATTAGATGTGAATAAACCATTTGAAACAGGAAAGAGAACAAATGCACACCCCATCCTTGGACACCAGGCACAGATGGCTTAAGTTCTAATAACTCACTGAAATGCAGTGAGACTTCGGAAATCTGTTGACTTAACCATATTTTTAAGACGTAATGTTTAAAATGTAAAAATATTTACTAGCTTCATCCCACCAATTATAATAAAAACAGAAAGATACGTATAGCTATAAATTTCATGAAACTAATCCTTTATGAAGTACGCCCCTCCCATCCACATATCTGAAAAACTGTCCTTGGAAAAAGATCATTCTTTTATGATAGCACCTGCATAGCCCTTAGCTTGATATCAAAGGTAACTTTTTCCTTGAAGTAGGCAGGGAAAATACCACAGAAGCCAAAGAACTGGTTTGGTTGGGGGAGAAAGAATTCGGTGGAAGTAGAGTTAAGAGAAAAAAGCTAAAAGGCAGAAACACTGACTTTTCTTTTAACTCCTACCCTCAAGGAACTTTTAGTCCTAGCCGGTCAAATAGTGCTAACCAACAAGCCAAGCAGAATATTGAGCACGCAGTCACCTTTTTCTCCCCCTCTAGTTCAGAGAAGGGGGCACACAGTAGGGGTCAGAACAGAATAGTTAGGGAAAGTTTCGTGTGGGCGAGGCCTGACCTAGGCCTCAGGGGTAGGCTGAATTACTTTACACCAGAAGGGAACCCTTGAGAGCCCATCTAATGGAATGACATTATTTTCAGGATAAGGAAAAAGGCCCAGAGGAATGGTGTTTTGCTCAAGAACACACCATACACTTAAGAAAAGCAAGAGAGTAAAAGATCATCACAGGCCAAGAAATAGCATAAGTGATGCCTTTCCACTTTCAACAGTGCTGCATGAGGACTATCCAACCACCACGTGAAGAGGATGGGGAGGGGGTAGGATGTGATATGACAGAAGCAGCCCACTAGTTATCAGGCGGGATGGGCCATGTGGGGAGCACTGAGAAGCAAGCTCTGCTGTACGGGGGAGGGAGAAGCTGACTGAAAGTAATGTTACCAGTGAGAAGCTGGACGAGGAAACTAGAAGATGGCCAAAGCCTGCCTGCAGAAAGGAGAGGGTGAGGGCGAGGAGGAATGGAAATTTAGGGGCAAACTACGAAAAATGCAGAGGACCTGTGAGCAGCCTGTCCAGGGGCACACACTGACCGTGCCTCTGAGGCTGCTGGCCTGAAGAGGGGAACAACAGTGGTGCTCAGGCACAGTGAGGGCGTTCTGGCCCTTGAGGGAGGTTGCAAGTTAAGACAAATTTGGCATGGCCCATTTTTGTTGAAGATGGCACATGTAGGTCGAGGTCAGTGCTAGCCTCGCAGGGTAGTCAGTCAGTGGCAACTGCCCTGACTCCTGGGCTTATGTGGCTGGGTCACAAGCACTGGCTTCAGACACACCAAGACTACCAGACTGTCACCAAAGGCTGGAAACTGACATGGTAAGAGCACAAAATGTGACCAACTCTTGGGAAGGACAGCCACATTTAGGGAGCGGGCAAAGGAAGAGGTGATAGCAGAGGAAACCAACTAATGATCAAATAACATGACCCAGGGTGACACAGATCAGACAACGGAAGTTGCACTGTTTAATAGTACGACAATCAGAGCTGCCTGCGAGCGTGGGAGATGCACCCTCTGGTGCCCTGCCCTGGAGAGTGGGCAGTGCCACCCACATTAAAGTCCACCTTCCTTCTTCTGAAGCCATGTGTGACCTTTTTATACCTTTTCCACATGGATTCTCTTCTCCATTTACATGGACAAGTAGTTTATAGGGTTAATAGGGTTCAAATTGCCAAGAAGCATTCCAGCACGACTGTAAGTTATGGTGGAAACTTCAAAAGACTTCTTGAATTTTCACTGCGCTGTACTAGCTTTATAGGAAATGAGTACCACCACATTATAAAAAGTGCTCAAAGACAAACAGCACTCCAAAGAGGTGCTCATTAAAATCCAGGTCAATCTCAATGTATCAGTGTATTTTAGAACTAAATTAGACTCTTTACATTAAAGAAGCGGATTATATAAAAAACATTTTTAATGACTAATAATGTTTCCAACAGAATGTAATATGTAATCTTATTAACTGAAAAAAGGGTGACTTACAGGTACGAACGTCTAATTTTGCCTGTTCATAAAGACATGGAAACTCTTCTGTCCCTTTCCTCTGAGGGGGAGGCAGCATCCGGTAACCTTACCCCACAAAGGCAACCACAGAGAGACCGCATTAGGACAGCCTACAGCATCTGGATCGAAAAGTAGGGAGGCAGCAAATGAACGCCCAGGCCCAGATGGCTGCCCAGGTGAATTCTCCCAAACATTGAAGTGAGAATGCCGTTTCCTCTCAAAGTCTTCCAAACAACTAAATAAGAGGGAAGACTCTCAAACTCATTTTACAAGGCCAACACTACCCTCATACCAAAGCCAGATAAGTACACTACAACAAAATTATAAACCAACATCCTAATGAACACAGATGCAAAAATTCTCAACAAAACACTAGCAAACACAATTCAATAGCACACTGAAAGGATCACACACCAAAAGGATCATAGATGTCATGATCAAATGGAGTTTATCCCTGGGATGCAAAAATGGTTCAACATATACAAATCAATAAATGTGATTACCGCAAAAGAATAAAAAACAAAAATCCTATGATGGCCTCAATAGATACAGAAAAAGCATTTGACAAAATTTCACACCCATTCATGATAAAAATTCTCAACAAATTGGGTATACAAGGAACATTCATTCTTTGACAGAATAAAGGCCATATAGGAAAGACCCACAGTTAACATCATACTCAACAGTAAAAGGCTGAAAGCTTCCCGTTTAAGATCAAGAACCACCCTCATGACCTCTAGTCCACACATTACTAGAATTCCTTTTTAGAGCAATGAGGTAAGAAAAAACATAAAAGGCATCCAAATCGTCTGTGCTGATCAAATGATCTCATGTAGAGAAATCTGAACACTCCACCCAAAACACTGTTGAAACAAATACAGTAAAGTTGCAAGATACAAAGCCACAAAATCAACATAAGAAATCAGTTGTGTTTCTATATACTAACAACAAAATATCGGAAAAATAAAGAACACAACCCTATTTATAATAGCTTCCAAAATGATAAAATACTTAGGAATAAATGTGACCAAAGAAAAAAGGGATCTCTACACTGAAAACTGTAAGACACTGATGAGAGAAATCAAGGAAGACAAAAATAAGTGGTAAGGTATGTTCATGTACCAGCAGAATTAATGTTGTTAAAATGCCCAGGCTACCTAACTCCACCTGTATAGTCAAGGCAATCCCTATCAGAATCCCAATCGCATTTTTCACAGAAATTGAAAAAACCTAAAATTTGTATGGAACCACAAAAGAGCCCAAACAGACAAAGAAACCTGGAGAAAGAACAAAGCTGGAGGCTCTATGCTCCCTGATTTCAAACTATACCGCAAAGCTGAAGTACGCAGAACAGTATGGTACTGGCATAAAAACACAGACATTGATCAGTGGAACAGAGCTGAGAGCTAAGAAATAAACCTACACAAATATGGCCAACTAATATGCGACAAGGGGGCCAAGAATACTGAATGGAGAGAGGGCCATTTCTTCAATAAATGGTGCTGGGAAAAATGAATATCCACATGTGAAAGAATGAAATCAGACCCCTATCTTGCACCACTCACAAAAGTTAACTTGAAATGGATTAAGGACATAAATATAAGACCCGCACCTAGCAAACTCCTAGAACAGGTAAAAAGCTCCCTGAAAGTAGTCTTGCTAATGAGTCTTTGGATATGACACCAAAAGCACAAGCAACGAAAGCAAAAACCCACAAGTGGGACAATAAGGAAAAGCTGCACAGCCTGGTTTAATTTCCTGTGTGCCTACCAACTAGGGTCAGTGCTTCCCCCAAGTGGAGACTGCTGATAGCCACATGCTTGGAAACTGCAAAAAGATCGAGAATATATTCCAAGATTCTAAAGCAGTAAGAAATGTACAATAAGAAAAGAGAATTTCTATAATGAAAAGAGAACCAACTATATAGGAAAATATATTTGCCAATGACCTCCTGGACAAGGGTTTGCTCTTCAAAATATATAAAGAACTCACATGAC
This sequence comes from Macrotus californicus, assembly GCA_007922815.1. Lineage (NCBI taxonomy): Eukaryota > Metazoa > Chordata > Mammalia > Chiroptera > Phyllostomidae > Macrotus > Macrotus californicus. Next base: position 4,549 of record VMDR010011228.1, on the reverse strand, counting down.
TCCACACCAGGAAGACAAACAACCCAATTAAAAAATGGACAAAGGACCTGAACAGACACTTCTCCAAGGAGGACATACAGAGGGCCCAGAGACATATGAAAAGATGCTCAGCATCACTAGCCATCAGAGAAATGCAAATTAAAACCACCATGAGACACCACTTCACACTGATCAGAATGGCCATCATAAACAAATCAACAAACAACAAGCGCTGGCGAGGATGTGGAGAAAAGGGAACCTGGCACACTGCTGATGGGAATACAAACTGGTGCAGCCACTGTGGAAAACAGTATGGAATTTCCTCAGAAAACTAAAAATGGAACCGCCTTTTGACCCAGAGATTCCACTGCTGGGACTATACCCTAAGAGCCCTGAAACACCAATCCAAAAGAACCTATGCACCCCAATATTCATAGCAGCACAATTTACAATAGCCAAGTGCTGGAAGCAACCTAATTGCCCATCAGTCAATGAGTGGATCCATAAACTCTGGTACATTTTCTCGATGGAATTCTACGCAGCAGAGAGACAGAAGGAGATCCTACCCTTTGCAGCAGCATGAATGGAACTAGAGAGCATTATGCTAAGTGAAATAAGCCAGCAGGTGAAAGACAAATACCATATGATCTCACCTATAAGTGGAACCTAATCAAGAAAACAAACAAACTAGCTAAACATAACCAGAAATATTGAAATAAAGAACAAATTGACAGTGACCAGAGGGGAGGGGATAATGGAGGGAAAAGGGGGAAGGATTGTCAGGAACATGTATAAAGGACACATGGACAAAGCCAAAGGGGGGTAGGATCAAGGGTGGGAGGCGGGGATGGGTGAGGCAGGGGGGAGTGGTGGCAGGAAAATGGAGACAACTGTACTTGAACAACAGTAACAACAACAAAAAAGAATGCAGTGTATATACAATGGAATATTAGCAATAGAAGGAAATCTTCCATTTGTGACAGCATGGATAGACCTTTAGGGCATATGCTAAGTGAAGTAAGTCAGAACAACACAATACTGTATGACCTCACTTACATGTACATGAAATGTAAAAAGTCAAGCTCATAGAAACAGGGTAAAATGCTGGTGGCCGGAGGTGAGGGACGGGGAAATCGGGGAGATGTCAAAGGGCACAAACTTTGTTATGAGCAAGTTCCAGGGATATAACGTATAGTACGGTGACTATAGTCAAAAGTACCTTATCCTATACTACAAACACAGGAGAGAAAAGCAGGGAGAGCCCCCATTAAAAACACCATCCCACAGCTCTACCTGGGGAGTGGGGTTGTATGGTTCCAACAGGAAGTTTTAAAAGCAGATTATGTTCTCAGAGTACAAATTTCCAAAGATTTTAGGTTAACCTATGAAATTGCCATTTTGTACATGAAGAAGTCAAGTATCAGCAACTTCATGTGGTTCTACTTAATACAGAAGAAATGAAATCTGAAGATTTATCAGTTTTTCTGCAGTTAGAAATTAGCTGACGGACACACATGGGAACAGACTGAGAAAGGGAAGAAATACCTGGAGTATTGGAAAGGGGACACTGCAGATGGTGTCACCAATTGTCCCAGTCTGCCAGAGACCTAAGTGCTTTCTGGGACACAGTACTTTGAGTGCTAAAAGCAGGAAAGTCCTGGGGAAACGGAGATGAGTTGGTCACCCTACATGAAGAGGAGAACTCCAAGAGGGACACGTGATCTACTCTCATTTCTGGGCAGGAACAGGCAAAAGCATCTTAGGAGATTCAAGGTGCATATCAAATGAAGCGCAGATTTTTCTTACAAATTCTACTATCCCCGGCTGTCAAGTTACCTGCTGTTTTAGTTGTACTTCTTGCTGTTTCATTTGTTCGTATTTGTGCCTTGATTCTGTTGCTTCTTTCAACAACTAGAAAACAGAAACATTCTGGCAAAATACTAATAGTAATTATAAATATGACTACAATGTCAAATGACCTGATAGTTAGGCCTAATCCTTCCACTCATTATTTTATCAAGAACCCCGAGTCTAGAGGTGAAATGCTGTCACATCGAATGCCAGTTACCTACATCATCGATCTGTCCCACTTGATAACACTTAGGAATGCAGAAATAATCTTACTGCTTAGAAAAAGTACCGTGGAGGCCTAATAATAGGTTTACAAAACTCAGGGTTAAATTGTGTTTTAGGTGAAAATAATTACAATATATTATTAGGAGAAAACATAGCTAGGAATCTTGACATTATCTGGGTGCTTTAGAAAACCCCTCTACTCCACAGAGGCAAGATGAGGTAGGGTGAACGGGTATGAAGCAAAGCAATGAATTCAGAGACCTGGTTTCTTTCTTTCCTTTTTTTTTTTTTTATCTTTTTTTCTCTATGTGGGATGGTTGATCTTGAGCCTGCAGGGAGCAAGCTGGCCCCAGACTTCTCCAAGTCCACATTTCTTTGCCTCCAATTCTTACGTGTCCAAAGACAGGGAACCATAGACACGCCTTCGTAGGAGGATAGAGACCCGGTTTCTGATCACGTTTTAAAAAGCAGGGGAGAGGGAGATGGAAGCTTTAATTTATGTACTTGGGCTTTCAAGATAATTATATAGTGAAGTTGCATAATAGGCAACTGAGAAATTCAGTCCCTGAAGTAAAATGTCACACAGTCCAAATAAGCCTTGAAAAGTCCTGAAACCAACCAGAAAATGTAAACGTGTAATGTGTGCATGTGTGCATATACATGAATTTTACACTCCGACTCTGGAAATGGCACCCGTGTCTTCAGTTACCCACGGGAAAGCACTGTCAGTTCACACGGCAGGACCATGTGCACATGTGTCTGTCTGAACCCTAGATGCAAGCTCGGCATGACACGTGCATGTCACGTGGGCCGCTCAAGAACGAGTCTTCACACCAGGTCTGCCTTGGGGCCTACGCTACTTGAGGGAAAGCTGGATGGAACAGTCCTCATTATCATAACCACTTCTCGTTTTTATTATTTATTTTGGGTAAGCACACAGAGTTGAATGTCCATGTGTTAAATAGATTCCACTGTGTTCACAATTACAGACAGGCAATACAATCTAAACATAGAGTCTGAGAATAATGCTAAGTGGTATTAGAGCATGTTGTTAAAGTTGTTATCAGAAAATTATAAAAGTAAGTAAACAAACAGCTCCCCTAGTTTCAAGGTACTCATTTGAAAACAAAATGCAACACTATTAATACGAGACGCATGCTTGATAAGCGTCATATTCAATTGCCAAATACTAAATACTGGTATCATTCTTGAACTTGGTGACCATTCCCAGTAAGTGAAATAAATATCCTAAGCACAGGAAAGTCAAATATGTGCAGGCCTTTCCCATAATATGGTCTAACCTCTCTAGTGTATCTTCTATACAAAAAGTTAATAGAAATAAAAAGCCAAATGCTTTCTTAACACACACATGCTCTTCTCAATCTAGATCTAAAAAAAATAATTAGCCATGACCCAGGTGCTACAAATATATGTAGAATAAATTTACGTTTTAAATGGCTTTGGTTACAATTAGGCAATAATTCCTTTTGTAAGAAATAGAACTTACAAACTCTCTCTCTCTCTGATGTTTTTCATCAGCTTCCTTTATAAGCTGTGTCGTCTGCTGAAGCTTTGCGTCCACAAGCTGTTGTTGTAGCTCCTTATGTTTGAACACTTTATCAATATGCTGCAGGGAAAAAGTCAAATCCCAACATTACTTAATGAAAATGGAGCACAATGACAAGGAAACATAACATGAGTTACAATGCCCTGCTTCTTATCCTGCTCTCCCCGCTAATGCTACCAGAGCTAATACAGAGGGTCCTCCTGTCCTGAACCTCAGGAACAGGCCCCTCTCCTACCACCCCATAGCCCTCCCTTTCAGAGGTGGGCCATCACGCATTTTGGCAGCCACATGCCTGTACTTCCTACTTCTGCCCTACGATGATGGTGAGGCTCAGATCGTATCAAGAAAAAGATGGATAAGGAGCACAGACTGTTAACGCATACATCACACACAGAATTCCTGGAGACTTGTTCTGCCCATTAAATTTTCCCCAATTTTTCAGTTGAAGGAAGCATGCTGTGATGGCAGGAATGGCCCCAGGCAGATCCTGACCCCCCAATCCCAGGCCCCTACCTATGGGGGGCTGGCCATACACACACTGCAGAGCTATAAGAGCCAATCCAACGGTTACACTATGTAAGGTGCGTGGGGCTGGGCGTGGAATAATCATTTGGTAAAAGGCTGTCACTATTTCTAACGATTAAAATTAAGGAGTTATTCTTTAATGACAATAAAGTCATTAGAACATCCATTCTCAGATGTAGAAAGAGTAACTCTTCCTAACCAAAAAAAGAACATTTGATAATGTTCAAAATAAGACAGAAGTAATGTGATTTAAACATATAATTTTCAAATTTTCTACATCTATGATGTAGCAGATTGTTATATTAAACAACAAAAAAGAATAATTGTAAGAAACTGAGGGCTTTATAATCCAATGGAAAATTCATTCTCTAGGACCAGAAAAGTTTCTTCAATAAACACACT
>VMDR010011227.1:0-28982 GCA_007922815.1 Macrotus californicus | reverse complement strand
TTCTGGTTGGTGACATTAGATTTCAAACATGTATTTCCTATTTTAAGGGACAAGAACGAGCATGAAAAGATTATAAATCTATAATTGATGAATAATGAACCCTTTTTTGTTCTCTAACCCTTTCTACTGGGTAACATTTTACTTCAACTGTTATTACTCTACCTATAATTTGACATTAAAGAAATGCTATTTTCTTCTAAAATTTCAAGGTCTAAAACTGATATGTCAAAGTGAGAGCCCAATTCTTGGTGCTCATTGATGTTTCACTGACCGGCAATATATCAGCCATTGTAGATGGAAGCCAAATATACATTAGCAATGCCCCTTGCTTTAGAAATGTTAAGCTACTATGCATGAGTAAAATATTACCTAAAAATGGGAAGAAAGGATATGAAAATGAGAGATCTTAAAATAAAATGCCAAATTTTACCCCTTCGATATTTTTTCTAGAGCCAACTACGACCGATTATTGCCCAAACCATTTTTCTTCTGCCACAAAGGATCCATTCTTCCTCCTAAAATATGAGGTAATTGCAGCTTTAGTTTCATTTGCAAACCACCCCTCTCCCACTCTCAGCACCGCTGTTTAGAAAAGACAATCCCTGCCCTACACTTGGGAGCTGTGGGCCCCGACTGAGCTCAGCCAGGCGGCGGGGCGAATCCCACTGGCCACAGTTCAGGCCTCAGGGCCCACGTTAGTTATCAGAACCAAAATGGGAGGAGACACTGACTTGGGGTGGATTTGATAGTATGAGAACAGGAGGCTTGGAGCTCCACAATAACTTTCTGTGATAACAGGAGCGAACCTGGGGGTCAAGCTGACTATAAGGAATGCTGACCCCAAAGATGGGCCCTAAGAACATGGTTAGTCTTTAATCAAGCCACACCTAAAGCCAGGCTTCCCTCTGGACTGTTGAGTCTAGTGCTCAATAAACTACCGCCTCCCTCCCTCCAAACCAGTGTGGTTTGGAATTGGACACTTGCCTTATAAAGACAACCTCCCACATCAGGCTACTTTTGAAGCAGAAGAAAGATGTGGAGAAAACGTGGTTGTCATTCTAAAGTACTTTGTAAAACAAGACAGGAGAATAATCAGTAGAATTGAGAAATAGTGCTTCAAATTTCATAATTAGGCTGTTAATGCTTTGACTTGCTATTTTGAAAAGAACTAAAATGGACATACCTATTCGATGTGTCTGAAAATTACATTGTGCTTTTTCAACATTATCTGACTTAGAACCACATTCAAAGTCTTGGATAGAATAGGCGTTTACTTCCTTGCATTACAAAATCAAAAAGATGAATTATGTTCCCAGAGATGGATGAACTTCCCACAGTGGGTTTCATCCCCTCCCCCTTGCCCTAAGCCTGGCTCTCTGAGAGGCCTAAACTGCGTTTTTTAAAAAAGGAAAAGTAACTCAAGCCAACAACTAAATGTCCTACTTTCCACCTTTTATTTTTAAGAGGAAGTGATATTTCAAGGTTTGCAGAATGAAGCCTGTCGCTTTTGGTTGAGTTCAAGTCCAGTCCCTCTAGCTGAAAATGAAGTTAGGATTAGGTTAGTGTTAAAATTTAGGTAATATTTATGATTCACAGTAAGAAATTATCTTACTATAATGTTCATTTTCAAAGCGATTGCTTAGAATGTGCTTCACACGTTCTCTGTTTCTCTCCCACCGTTTCAGTTTTCAACATTGCCACAGCATCCTGCATAGTGACGGCACGGGACGGGGTGGGGGTGGAGGTCACTGGGCATAGCCACATGGGTTCCCCTCCCCTCCTCATCCCCTGCAGTTCCGCTTTGTCTCATTCCTATTATTTTCTCCACTTTCCCTCATCGTCCCCTTCTCCGTCCCTTTCTGCCATCTCCCATTTTCCTTTAGTCAGAGAGAAGGAAGTAGGATTGATATCTGGGAATGAAAGCTTCTAGAAATAGTCTGCGCTCACCATCCTTGTGTTTTCATCTCATCTTACCTTCTATTTAATATTTACAAGTTGTAAACTATCGCCTATTTGCAGAAAAGCACACGAAAACATATACGCGGTTTGTAGCCGCTCATCATGTAAACTAGGCTGTGCTGGATTGCACTCTACGCCAACAATTCCAATAAGCAGTCTGAGTCGGTCTGATACTGCTCTCAGCAGTTTCTGCTGGCTCCCACTCATGGTGCCTGGTGAGCTCCGCGGAAATTTGGTGATACCTGTATGGAAGCTGTATTCCTTCCAGGAGAATTCGTTTGCATGCCTACCAATCTCCTGCAAGTACAACCACTTTAAAATCTCAGTTTGATGGTTGGGGACCACACAGTAAGTTCATAATGCAAACCTATGTCAAGTCAGCTCATGTTAAAATTCTCAGGAAAGATGTTTCTACTCCTTCCACCCTACGCCAAGGTCAAGACCGAAAAGCTGGCTTGCTGTCCTCTTCCCCACCCCCAGTTCTCCAAGTTTATTTCTAATTCCCTTTCACTGAAATGTAGTCTGTTGTGGTCCCAGCTGTATGGAAGACTTTCTCCTCTCTCTCTGACTTTTATCGCACAATTCTTTACTGTAATCACTGTAAATGATGTTTCCCACTCCTTTATTGTAAAATTCTTGAGAATAGAACTTGTACCTTAATCATGTGTACAGTGCTCAATATAGTATTGATTCATTTCATCAACCAGTATTTCTTCAACACATTTGTGTCAGGACTATTCGGGTTTCGGAGATGTAAAACTTGTCAGTGCTTTCAGTGTCCCTGCTGCCCCGAGGCTCATTCGTTAGGGTACTCAAAAGAAGTATTTGTGAAACAAATGCATCACTCAATAAAGGGTAGCAAGAGGAAATAAGCAAAGGGAATTGTCAGCCACAAAAGAAGGTACAATTACATTTATAGAAATAGCAAGGGGGACTGAGATAGTTAAAAATAGCTTCCTACGAGAGCATTCTAGAACCAAATCTGGGTCCAGAGTGTCAGTGCCCAAGGTGAGAATAAACTGGCTCAACTGGAATACAGAAGCCTAGAAATAGGAGGCTAAACAGTCTCCCAGCAACCCTTGCAGTGTCTGTGAATAACCTGTTTTTATCACAGCTCCGCTATTTGTGCACACACCAGTTAGGGGTACTGGCAAATAAGGTAAAGATGACCAGAGTCAGGGGTGTCCAATCTTTTGGCGTCTCTGGGCCACACTAGAAAAAGAAGAGTTGTCTTGCGCCACACATTACACACACACACACACTAATGAAAACTGATGAGCAAAAATAAAGGTTTTAAGTAAATTTACGATTTTGTGTTGGGTTGCATTCCTAGCCACACCGGGCTGCATGCGGCGCATGGGCTGCCCACCCCTGCATCTAAGGGGGACATCTTCCTTCAAGATCCTCCCTCAAAGGACAGGGACCTGCACACCTCTCTCTGTGTTTCAACTCTCCTCTCTCATTCTTCTTCAAATATTTACACTTTTGCTTCTCCACTTATTATGTCTTCTCCATTTCTTCCTCTAGGTTATCTTGAAATTTCCAGAGTGATAAGGTTGGTAATTTTTCTAATAGATGACTCGTGCCAGGCTCCTTCAGGTTGGGGCTGGTTGCTTTGATTAGAAACTTAGTACTTTCAGCCCCACCCCCAGCCTCTGGGGAGAAAACAGGGGCTGGAGATTAAGTTAATCATCAACGGCAAAATGATTCAATCAATTGTGCCTACATTAAAAAACTCTACACAACAGGGTTCAGGGAGCTTCCAGGTTGCCAAACACATCCATGTGCCAGGAAGGTGGCACACCCAAATCCACAAGGACAGCAGCTCCTTATGCTCAGGATCCTTCTGGACCTCACCCTATGGGTGGCTACATCTGACAGTTCATTTGTGTCCCTTGTAACAAACTGGAGAGGGAGACGGTGGCAAGACCTGGCTGTGTAGCCAAGTCTGACAGAAGGGTGGGTAACCTGGGGACCTGATAGCACCTGAAGTGGGGACAGTCTTGTGGAATGGAGCCCTTCAACCTGCCAGGTCTAACCTGGGCAGTCATAGTGTCAGAACTGTAGGGTACCTACAGGTGACAGAGAGCTGGAGAAGTGGTGTTGGAAATGACACCAGGTGTTTGGTGGCAGGAGGGAAAACACCCTCCAACCCCTACCAAACGTTAGACCATTACTTCTAATTACACCTTTAATAAACTTCACGTTGAAATTATATTACTCTGTCACTAGACTAGGCCATGCATTCCTCATATCCCCCCCATCCCAAGTCAAGCACAACTGATTTCCTCCAGGACAGGCCTCTACCCTGCTTGCAATGAGAAGTCTTCCCGGATTCTCAACAGAATGCATCTTTCTCGCTCTCATGCTTTCATTTCTTAAAACGTATCTTTAATCATAGCACTTTCACAATCTGCTTTGTGTTAGCGTAGACAAGAAAATATGCAAAAATAACGATAAAACAATTATAGAACAGGGACATTCTATAAAATACCTGATCAGTACTCCTCAAAACTGTCAAAGTCATCAAAAACAAGTAAAATCTGAGAAACTGTTGCAGCCAAGAGGAGCCTGAAGGAAATGAAAACTAAATATGATGTGGTATGATCTGGGGTGGGATTCTGGAACAGAAAACAGGCATTAGGTCAAAACTAGGGAAATCTGAATAAATTATAGAAAAATAAAAACCTATCACGGTATGTTACATGGGTAGAACATATAAAGAAGGAAAACGAGCTATTCTCAAATGATCTAAAAACTTCTTACCAAGATTAATTTACATACAAATAATTTAGAAGTACGGACAGTGAAACCATTATTTGGCCACAATTTCACAGCTCCATAATTTATTTTATAGATTTAAGTAAATCACCATGTCTTTAAAAAAATCAGTAATTAAAAGGATAACCTTTTCTCCTAAATTAGTAAAACATAAACGTGTATGTTACCGAACCGAAAGTAGGGTCCTACTGCCCGCCGCCACCCTCTAGGTCAAGGGTGTCAAACTCATTGTCACCGAGGCCACATCAGCCTCCAGGTTGCCTTGAAAGGGCCGAATGTAATTTCAACTCAACAGTTAAGGAGTAGTTCATTTACACAGTCCTAAAATTATTTCGGCCCTTTGAAGGCAACCATGAGGCTGATGTGGCCCCCGGTGAAAATGAGTTTGACACCTCTGCTCTAGGTAAAATTCCAGAAGCGAAAGTTTGGTGATAGAGGAAAGGAGTCTTTATTCAAAGGTTACACAATTTTGGAATAACAGCTTTCCACATGCAGTAGTCACTTAAGCCTATCAATTAATTAAGGCTAAAGTCCTTAACTCATTGGTTACAGCTTTAATTACTTAAGCCTTTCAATTAACGCCAAACTCTTTAACCTGAGTTCCCCTAGCATTTCTCCTGCTGGTTTTTAATTATCTTATTTTATAGGACTAGTTTACAAACTAAAACAACATAAGATACAAAAACTACACAATTTTGGAAGAACGGGAGTCTTATGCCTCAGAGCCCGTCCCCTCTACTACAAGAATAACCCTGCCACCCTCTGCCAGGCCAGCCCCATCCTAGGCTGTGCCCAGAGTTCCTGCCCATCGAAGATACCATCCTTTGAGAAACACAGGCAGCTGCGGCACAATCATGCAGGCATCCTCAAGGAAGAGAGCCCAAGAGCCAGTGTCTACCCTCCTTCTACTTTAACTCCGGCCCATAATTCCATGTGCTCCACAGGGAGGCGTTCAGCTTTTCAGCCAATCCTGTCCTAGGCTGTTTACCATTGTCTTGGCAAATTCCTCCTATGGCCGGCAACCCAGGCATGTGCCCCGACTGGGAATCGAACCAGTGACCCTTTGGTTCACAGGCCAGTGCTCAATCCACTGAGCCACCCCAACCAGGGCCCCTCAGTGTATTAATAAGACATTTCACCTATAGCACATGAAATATCTAAATCACTTTTCTATAAAACCAGAGAATGCAGGGGTTTTTCCTGCACTGAACAGATAGATATTCAGCACTGTAAATGAGACTTGTCAGTTAAATTGGCATAATATATGATAAAAATGTTTCTACCATGAGAAAAAAAACGACCGTATTTTATTGATTCTAAAGAGACACATTTTTACTCCTCCCCAGTGATGTGATCCAATCTCTCTGCATCATGTGTGCCTGAGCAATTAATTAATAATATCATGAAATAAGACTACTGAAGCTAGATTATCCTTTTAATATCTAACTTTTGCATATTTGTATGTAATATGTAACTCTGCTTTTATAAATCTAAATCTACTATATGTAAACTTTTCAAATACACCATTATTTCTAGTTCTACTTTCAAAAGGAACACAAGATTTACACACAAAAAATTTATTGTATTTCAAACAATCTAACAGACATTTTACATACCATTTATAGAAAGAAAAATGCTTTCTGAATGGTACATAAAATAATAATCTATAATTGTAAGATGCTATTGATTATAAGTATCCTGATTTGACAGGTATTAAAATGTGTCTCTTTAGAATCAATAAAATACAGTAGTTTTTTTCTCATGGTAGAAATATTTTTTATTATATATTATGCCAATTTAACTGACAAGTCTCATTTATAGTGCTGAATATCTGTTCAGTGCAAGAAAAACCCCTGCATTCTCTGGTTTTATAGAAAAGTGATTTAGATATTTCATGTGCTATAGGTAAAATGTCTTATTAATACACTGAGGGGCCCTGGTTGGGGTGGATCAATGGATTGAGCTCTGGCCTGTGAACCAAAGGGTCACTGGTTCGATTCCCAGACAGGGCACATGCCTGGGTTGCGGGCCAGGTGTCCAGTAGGGGGTGCACAAGAGGCAACCATGCATTAATGTTTCCCTCTTTCCCTTCCTTCCTCTCTGTCTAAAAATAAATAAATAAAATCTTTAAAAAAATACACTGAGGGGACACAAACTCCCCCAAATCTTTTAAGTAAATTGGCTAAAGGCCCCAAAAAACTGATTAACAGAAAATGGAAATGCTATCCCTACAAATTGTCCCACAATAACAATGTTTAAAAATATAATCATACTTGTGAGTCAGGTGTATGTTGTAATAGCTATATTGAAATAGCTTAAAGTATCTTAGTTTGGCTTAGATCACATCAATTATCAAAACTCCTATTGAAGTCAACTTTTAAGTTAATTTTTAAAGAAAAAATAAAAAATATCTGGATTCTCTGTCTTCTCAAATTTATGTTCATGACCTCAGACACTTCTCATTAACAAAAAAAAAGATATTTTTAAAACTTTGTTATATGACCTTAAAAAAAATTAATTGCTTCAGTAGATGAGAAAAACTGTTTGCCTTAATTTACTTGGTCTTGTTTTAGGCTCAAAGGTAAATGTTTTCTTTGTAAATAAGTTCCAGAAAATCAATGTATTCTGAAATGTAGGAAAGAATTAGGTATCACTTCTATTCATCCTGGAAGAATTAACATGTAACTTGGTTACAAGTGTAGCTGTTACGTTTTCCCTCGACAAGGAAAGCACTTTCGGCAGAGGTTCCTTCATGGGCTAATGATGCTGAGTCTTACAGTCAATTTTTTTCTTCTAACTTAAAAAGAAAAGTTCAATGTTCCAAAATCTCACTGATTTAATATCTGTATAATAAGTCTAATACATCATATTCCCCTGAGATTTAATTAGTTACAGTGATAATAGCTGATAATGTCATTACAGATTAGCTGTGAAAAAAATCCCTAAAGATGGATGTTTAAAGTTCTAGAGATATTCATAAATCACAACTAAATTCCCATAAAGGAGCTACACTAAATAGGATCATATCCATCTTTAGGTTGGCCACGAATGTGAGAGACAGGGTGCCTTCTACATTTCATTACGCATGTATAACATATTATGCTAAACAAATATGTTCATGACATGGGCCAGTGAGCCAGGAAGGCTTGGGGCTTGAGGCAGCCTGGATGAGGAGAAACAGGGAGGAAGCAGGGACAAGGATGGGCTCCAGCAACACCGCCTTGCCCCTTCTGCACTGCCCCCTCCCACCCCCACCCCCCCACCCCCCACCACAAGCACACACACATACAAGCAGAGAGATTGCTAAGGGGAAAGGATGTTGGCCACCCTGGTGACTAGTGGAGGCAAGGCTAGATCTGCCCTCCAGCCCCAGGCCTGGTATTTTGATCAGAAGGGAACTACAAAGATGCCTTCACAATGACTGTGCCTGTCGGTTGCATGGAGCTTCACTCAAGGAGTTTCTGAGTCTGATGAATTTACGGTGACATTCAGATGCCTGGAGAATAACGCTGGTGGAAGCATTCTCTGGAGTTACACCCGGCACATTTCTGGATGCTTAAAGTGGTTTAAGGAAGGCCCTGGCTGAGTGCCGCATGGCTTCCTACAGCTCCGATGCCCATGGGAGAGCAGATGACTACAACTTCCTGCAAGGGCTGAGATCTCTGTCCTTGTCTCACACAGAAATGTTTGGTTGGGTCTCTGCCAGTTCCCTTTGGAGGCTTCCTCTGAAATGGGTGAAGTACCACAGTTCACAGGACTGGTGTGGAGGGTCACAAAATAGACACTGGCTTGTACAACAACCAGCCCTGTGCCTGGCATAGAGCCAACATTCAGCACATGACCTGGGAGCATTCATTGTCCTCCAGGAAAGACAAAATTTCAATTAAGGGACTTCCCACCTGGGTGCTGTGCTAGGCTCTAGGATCAACATCGCAAACTAGCCCTTGGAGGCTCACTATCTGAAGGGAGCTCATGCCCTTGGTCACTAGGCCACATTGTCTGAGTCTGGGCGAAGCAATTTTTACCTCATTTTTTGGCCACTGCTGACTGTATGAACTTGAGCAGATCAACTCCCTTCTCTGGGTCACGGGTAGGGAAACCATCTAATTGCTCTTCTAAACTGGAACATCCGAAAGTAAAAGGGGTACTATAACACTTTGGGACAAGCAATGGAAACCAGGACATTGCCGGGCAAACCAGGACACATCAGTTAGATGGGGACAGTGCTGCCAGTACTGCTGGTGGTGCTTGGTGTCCGGGTGCAAGTCTGCTCCTCCATTTCCCCACTGCATTTGCACAAGCAGTTTGCATTTCTGTTTTTGGGGTGTGAGCTCATTATCTCACAAGCATGCCTTCAGCTTCCCGGAAGAACCCAGTCGTCTTTGAGCCTGGTTATCCCAAACTGCAGGTAGAACAAGCCCCACCTGCTTTTTTTCCCTCCCTTTTCTTAATGGATGGACCCTGCGATGACTAACAGCACACACTATATATAGTTTTAGGGAAGGGGGTGGTGCTCAGGGACAGGGGGCTCCCTCATGTATACAGACACAGCACCCCCAGTGATGAAGCAGTGCCCTAGACCTCAACAGAGGTGCCCAAGCCCCCTAGAAATCTGCTCAGAGTTGTTGTAACTCATTCTCCAGGCCAAGTCTGGAGACCAAGGATTCTCAGTGAATGTCCACAGGGTTGCTTAATGATTGGTGTTTATAAATGTTTGGAATGTGTCACTTTGACCTGCAACCCTTTTACATTTGAAGATCCTGAGATTCAGAGCAGTCCAGAAAACTGTTATCTAGGGAGAAAGCAGAGGCTGGTGTTTGTACTGCAATCTGGTAGCCTTCAACCACCTACTCCTGCTCGTTTCTCAGTGTGCCGATGAGGTACGCAAGATGATTTTAGGTTACAGGTGGCCAGGTTGTAAAAAAGTCTTCAATATTTATTTTAACAACAAAAAAAGACCGTAATTGGCACACAAGTCCTGTGATATTATTGCTTAAGAAGTCAAGTATATATTTAAATGAGAAAGGTCAAATTTGTGAAAATACTAAGGTGGCAAGTGGACAGATCCCATCCTGCGAAGGGCTAAATTTGGAGCGCAGCACCTAGCTTTGATCTGCCATACTTTGTGTAGGGCTCTCGCTGCATCACTGGAGGCAGAGTGCCTCTGAGCCGTGACCTAAGCTGCTGTGTCCTGCTTCCTGTCAGCTCTGCCTTTTAGCCCACCACCATCCCCCCAGGACAAAAGTGTCATTTTAATGTTTTTCTGCTTAGACCGACTGAGGTTGCTGATCTGGGCCCCGCTAACTCCACTGTGTTTACTGAGCATTCAAACTTTCCCAGTCGGCTCCTGCATTCCTCTGAGATTGAATTATAAAATAGTAGATACCACTATACAAGCTTTTCAAAAGTGTACTTAGCTGCCAAACACTTTCCATTTGGTCTGAGATCTGTTAGTTTTTCAAATCCTCTAAAAAAAGTGCACTTTTATCAATGGTAACCAACAGCCAGAATTTGTGGATATCTTTTTTAGGTGCACAAAGTCAAGTGAAAGCTCAGTACTTCTGTGCTTCTCAAACTAGGATACATGGAAGGAGCACATGGTAACCTAAGATAACACAACTCATCTTCCTAGACAATGTAATTCATGCATTGTAATACCTGGACAAGGAAAGATTGTATTACAATTAACTGTGGAATTAGTTTACTACATTTGTGATAAAATGCTGCATCAAATTGCTTCAATGTCATGACTGAGGGAAGTTTGAGAAGTTTTTGAAAAAAAAAAAAAAGCAAAAAGCTTTGTGAAAAGCAAAGCAGTATTTAAATACAGGCATACCTCATTTATTGAGCTTCATTTTACTGGGCTTCACAGATTTTGCATTTTTTACAAACTGAAGGCAGAACCCTCCACCAGCAAAAACATATTACAACTCACTTTATTGTGCTGGTCTGGAACCAAACCTACGATATCTCTGAGGTATGCATACATATGGCTGGGACTAACTACTATGACCAGGGACTCCTGTGACATTTCATTTGTTTTGATTTCCTACTGATTCATATGTTTGTTTAGTTTGATAAAGTATTTCAAGTGTCCTGCTTACTGCTACCTCATCTACTTTAAAAATACTTTGTTACTTAAATAAATTATGCCAATATTAATAACATAGATTCTCTTTTATGAACAAAGCCAATATCTATTTATTAGCAGGAGCAAAGAAATTACAATTCCATTCCCATTTTTATAATTCAACCTATGATGTCTTACACATACCTGCATACCACACTGTACCAAGCAGTAGGTGGTCATGAAATGATACCTAGATTAACCTTTCATTTTCCACTGAAATAAATATTACTGTATTTCAACAGAAACTAGCTACTTGTTATCCCTTTGATCTCACGTCCACCTCTAAATGGTTTTCCTAATGCAGCAACAGCACGGCTGAGTCACACACTAGATCTGTTCAGCACACTTCTGAAACTCCTAATTTCTGCGACTCAGTACAGTAGCTAACACTCAAAGAGGACTTAATTCTGAGTCAGGACCTGATCTAAGCCCATGTTACTCAAAATCCATATATTAACTCATTTACTCCTCACAAATCCTCTCCAGGACAGGTGGTCCTATTTCACAGAGAGATTAGTAACTGGCTGTTGGGCAGTGCCTTTTCTCACGTTCTATTTAACGCCAGCCCGTTGTTCATGGGATGGTTCCACACAGTACCTGAGGCTTATATTCTCAGTGCTTCTCACAGAAGAAAATAGGCTCAGAGAAAAAGGACATACTTTGTAAGCTTAAAAGTGTGACATAAATATCAAATAGCTTATTAAAAACTGCTGACATCTATACTAATAAAAGATCAAAATGACATAATAAAAATTAACCCTCCCTTAACTCTTCTAATCGCAATGGTTTGGGAACTGAAATCTATTTATTTTTTGGGGGGGAACACGGATGACATTCTTTCTGCTATGAAGATAGAATAAAAGGAAAGTGTAAGCCCTAGGGACACCTTAACCTATTTCCTCTTCCTTCATTATACTCAGAGATGGCCAATCTGAATTGCTGAGTGCCACATACTGTTGGTATAGAATGTTACATTTAAGGCTTTATACTTGTTTTCCTTTAATTCTCTGCTTTCACAGTGAAATACTTTTAAGCATAATCTTTGCTGACTTCTAAAATTTTCAGCAGGTTGGGAAATCATGGAAAGGGAAAGTTATATCCAACATTTCAATTTGGAAACTGAAGTTCATAGAAAGTCATAAAAAGCAATTTAATTTATATTTATTGATTGCCTATAGTGTGCATGGTTCTCTATTAGACACAGTGAAATTCAGGCACAAAACAGACACAAGACCCCTGGCTTCAGGAACCTTATGATCTAATTACTATAATACAGATTAGAAACACAGACAGACAAGTTACATGTCAATGCTCACTTACTGGAATTGGCATTAAAGAGCAGTAATTTAATCCAAAATGGCATCTAATCCTAAAATTATTTATAAAATGTATTTGGCCTTGAAATCCATAGCACTTCAAGCAAGATAAGTTCTGCTGCAGATAGTCACAAAGATTCAAATACACTGAAACCCTTAAGAGCATTATTAATGATTTTTGTTATTTTGGATCTTCTGTTTTCTTCTTATTATCGTTCGCAGCCTCCGTAATACCAGTTTATCAGACAGAAGCATGTCATCTTGTTGTTCTAGATAATCCAGTAAATTTTCAGTCCATTCAAGTGCAGCTTTATGGCTAATGTGCTTCTCTGGATTCACTTCTGTTTTTCTGGTCTTGTTAGCAGGCCTTGGCTCAGCAGGCTTGGACTGGTCCTCAGCACCTTCACTATCAGTTAGCACCTGACAGCTTGAGTTATTACTCTGAGAGTCAAACCACTGATCAATGTTCTCAATGTCAACGTGTTCACAGTCTTCTGTATTCTGCAAAACCGTCGCCAAGTTAGCTGCCAAAATGGCTCCTTCATCAATGTTCATACCTGAATTCTCTCCATTGCCAGGGAAAAGTTTCTTCCAAGCTCTGGTTATGGTACTTGGTTTTACCATGTTCCAAGCTCTTGATACTTCATAAATTGCATCCAACACTGTCAAGTTCTTCCAAAACATTTTTGGATCAATTCCTTCATCCATGTATTTCTGGAGAAGCCCTGCTCGGTAGTATCTTTTTACCGTGGCTAGAATTCCCTGGCTCATAGGTTGAATGAGACTTGTGACATTTGGTGGCAGATATTTGACAATTATTCTGCCATCATCTGAACTCAACGATTCTTCATTTGGATGTGCTGGAGGAAAATCCAAAAGAAGCACTGCTTTTTCTAGAAGCCCCTTGGCTTTCAAATGCGTCTGTACCTGTGGCACAAAGTATTTTTCAAACCACTGTCTGAAAACAGAATGTTCTATCCATGCACTTTTTTGACTGAAATAAGTGACAGGAAGGTTTGAAAGGTCAGCTCCTTTGAACGCACGGGGCTTTTTTGCCTTTCCCACAACACAAAGATTAAGCTTGTGTAAGCCGGTGGCATTTGCACAACACATAATAATGATCCTCTCTCTGCTTGACCTGTAACCAGAAGTACTTTGCTCCGTTTCAAGAACTAATGTCCTGGGTGGTAAGCATTTCCAGAACAATCCAGTTTGATCAGCACCATAAATTTGCTCTGGTTGTAGATTCTCTCTTTCAACCAATTCCTGAAAGCTACCACAAAATTCACTGGCAGCAGTTTCATCTCCTTTCAATTTTGCTCCCTTACCAGCAGCCTTGGGAATACCATGGCGCTGCTTAAATCGAGTCAGCCAGCCAGATGACGCGTTAAAATCGCCTTCCATCCCTAAAGCGTCAAAAAAGAACCTGGCTTGTTTTGCACAAACTGTTCCAGACACTGGAATTCCATCTGTTTTCTGCTGGTTAAACCACTCTATCATGACTCTATCAAGTTCCTCATATGTTGATGACTTCATAGATTTGCGTCTGGATACCCCGCTTGTAGGGTCTGAACTGTTTGCATAGTTTATTATCCTTTCTTTGTTCTTTTTAATATCCCGCACTGTGGATTCGCCAATTCCATACACCACAGAAAGTTTTTTGAAAGAGATGCCCTCCTCGAGTTTCTTAATAATATCAAGCTTGTCCTTAATTGTCAATACCACACGCTTACGTTTCCCCAACATTATAATGTCGAATATGTTAGGCAGTTACTAGAACAAGATATTTAACAACTTAGACTGGAACACAATGAGATTAGAAAATGGGGTTTTAAAATCCCTCCTGCCCCCTAGGGCCTAGATGGATAGTGTGCTGGCCAATTTCCAGGCAAGGCCTATGTGACTCTCACTTTGCGGTTTTAAAACTTACAAAATTCCTTCCACAAGGACTAGCTCCAATTAACCCTTCTATCTTTCTTCCTTCTCATTTAGTTTAAGGTCTTTTCATGAACTACAATCTCAAGGGAGGCTGCACCCAATACTGTACCAGCAAGGTCTCGAAACAGTCTTACTGCATACTCAATTCTTCATGCCACCATTACAGGTGAAGTTATTGGCTAAAGGACTAAGGCTCAGTTGGGAGTACTTTGAGAAATGTGCTGGGGAATAAATAGTTTAAGAGAGGACTTGCATACTGGACATGTAGGAAAATATAATGGGAAAACCCATTCCCTGACTGTTCTCCTGCAGGCAGTGCATTGTATGGAATGCTGCCTCCTCCAGACAAGGGATATTACAGGTTACGCAAGTGAGTGGTTACGGAAATCACAAGCAAGCAAGGTAAGGCAGGCTGGAGAGACGCGAGCGGTGCAAATAAGGCGAAAGTGGGCAGGCAGAAAACTTTGTACGTTAATAGACACGAACTTATACCTAATGTATTTAACAACTGGAAAGGAAAAAGGGTAGACAATAGGTGGTGTTACATGATTAAAGAAAGCATCAAAAAACTTCACTGGTGGCAATCAGGACTCATGGTGGAGGGCGTGGGGAGGAAGGCTCAGTGGTGATGTTATACAATAATCCTGGTGCAGGATGCTCCTCGATGGGTCAACAGAAGTACTGCAGTTCCTGTGGGGGGGGCTGTAGAGGTACTCGGAGCCTCCGAAACCTAAAGGAAAATACCAAAAACATTTTTTTTTTTTTCAGTATCAGGGTCTGTGGCATTACCCACACCTCTCCTGAAACTATGTTGAAAAAATTTAACGTCTCCTATCAATGTGATGGCTAAATACGACAAATAATGCTTTCAGGCGTTATCTGAAGTGACAGAGAGCGGGACCTGAATTGCCTACCTCCTGCAATTAAGAGGTCAGAGTGAAGCCGTGTAAGCGAGGGCCTCTCCCTGGAGGGCGAGCTCCGGCGCGCGGGACGTCTGTGCTCACGCGGAGGGAGCCCGGGTTCGTCCGTGGCCGCTGGCGACCGGGTGTCACCGCCGCAGCCAGCCGGCGAGCGAGCCGCTGATCGGCCCAGGGGACGCCAGTCCGCGGGCGGGGGGCATCGCTCTCCGTCTGCCTGCGCGGCGGCCAGACCGCCCCGAGAGCAAATGGAGTCTCGGGAGGGAGGTTGACACTGGTCGCGGCGGCAGCTAGGAGCCAGCGTCGCCGCCGGAGCCGGAAGGCGGGGGATTAGGGTGCACGCGCGCGCCCCCGCAGGAACGTTTGTCGGCGAGCGGGCGGGGCCTGCGCGGGCGAGCGCGCGCGGCCCGGGGGCGGGGTCGCTGGCGAGCGGGCGCGGGGTGGCGGGGTGGCGGGGTGGCGGGGTGGCGGAGCGGCGGGGCGGGGCCGGCGGAGGAGGTGCCTGTAGGTGCCGCGAGGGTTTCGCGAGTGGCCCGGCTGCTGCCGCCCGCCGACTGACTCACGGACCAGCAGGGGGCGGTACAGGCTCGCCCTGTTTTGACCCTTCTCCCGGGGTCCTGGCTCGGAAAGTGAGTCTTCCTCGACGCCCAGGTGGGATAAAATTTGCACCCTCGAAAGGGCCCGCGAGAAAAGTGAGCATCCTCAGGTGTCAGGAGCCGAATGCAAATGGGAGGGGCAGGCGCACGTGGAGCGTGTTTACAAATAGCGGCCCTGGCGCTGGCGCCTCCTAGCGCTCGCCGGCCCGCACGGGACGAGCGGGAGAAAGGATCTTGAGCCACGGTAGGAGCGGGCGGACGCGGCTGCTGGGAAGGGCAGAGGCGCTGGCTACTGGTGGGGACCGGGTTCCGGAGAGGAGCTGGGGCTTACATTCTGCGCGTCCCACCCGGCGAAGTCCTGGGTAGCTGGGGCGCAGCAGGTGTTGTGGGGACCTGGGGGAGAGGGCACACTGGGCCCTGAGTCTCTCCTCTTCGGTGGGATGCTCTGCTCGACAGTTGAAGCTGTAGTCTCTGTAGATCTTGTGCAAAACCGACTACACCTGGGGAGACATGTGGGCTTGGAGCCCCCCTCCTGCCGCCCCTTTACTCCCTTTGCTTCTCAGTAGTAATAACGGAATTGCAGTTTGACAGAGTCCCTCGAGTTGTTTCAAACGTGTGGAGATGCCACACGTTTTTATTTTGGCATTTTAAATGGGGCGCATGCCATGCTGGCACCGGTGCCCGAATAACTACTGCTGCCGCGAGTGCCTTCTCGCCACTCCTGGATTCGGCTGCCTGCGGGGCCCTCTGGGCCGTCCCGGGAGAAGGAAGCGGCTACCCCCACGTCCTGCAGCACCCGTTTACCGGGAAAATGCGGTTAGCTTTTTCTTTTTTTGTATGCCGTGAAGAATGGAAAAGTTTCAGTGAAGTTTCTCTAGCATCAGAACATAAATAACTAACCTTTTTCGTTAATACCATAGCATAATAATCGTCATTTATTTGCAACGACCATATTGTTGCTAGGCTGTTTCAAAAGGGAACTGACTTGAGCTTTCACACTACAGAAAAGAGATGTTGATTCTAAGCTTTGTAACTATTTAACTCCCCCGCCCAAATTGCTCAATTGCCTTCCTCAGAATCACAGCTTTCCTCTATTACGCATGATGGAAAAACATTTGATATCCTGTAAGTGGTTTTTGACAACTGTCTGTTTTTTCCGGAAGGCGACTCTTTCTCTCCTCTCCGTATCAGCCGTCTTGGCTGACTATTTTGGCTAAAATACAACTTCATGCTAGTTTTAAATCGCTTTTAAAAGTTTGCGTCTCCACCTTGATATTTGTAAGAAGCGTGAAAACATTTGTATCTGATACAATCCATTGTATCACCGCCCTAAGGGAAGAGCTGCCCTTAACTGACTGCCTAACGAGAGACGTGGCCTATAACCAGATGTTAGCAGCCTAGCTTTGGCCCTAGCCTCCGGCCTACTGGGGTCACTCAATCCCAGGATATTTAAATAAGATAACCTGCTTTTTGTCTCTGTCTCCCAGTATCTTTGAGGTTTAATTTTCTCGCAGATATCACTTGCATTGTTTCTGTTTCTGCTGAATTTTCCAATTTGCTGGTATCTTATCTCTTATAACTTGTTCCCTTTTCATCACCATTTGTATGTTCAAATCTGGGGCACAGCCCACACCCCCCGATTTCCTCAAAACACCACTTCACACAAGGCAGTTGTATTTAACAGATGTCTCATAAGACTTTATCCAAGACAGCTGTGTCTTTACAGGAGATAGTTTTACTTAACAGACTTTTTCCTTTTTCTTGGAGGGATGAATTGCAATATGACAGATTTATATGAGAGTACAAGAGTAGGGGGACCTTGAAATAGAATTTGGGGCATATCTGTTTTATTAAGAGACTGGCTGGCCACGGTGAACTTGTCAGTTTCTCTTTGGGTGACAGTGTCTCCCCAGCATTTTCCTGTATCTGGGTCCCCTTTCTCCTTCCCCTTCAGCTACTTGTGAAACCTTACGATTCTTTTTACTTTATTATGCAGAGCAATTTTGCGTTCTTTATCTTCTCCCTGTCCTTTACCGTTTGCTGTGGTTTATTCTCTAATCAAAAGACATTCCGCTCCGTGGGCCGTTCTGCCACCAGGTGTCCTTCTCTGTTATCCCTGGCAACAGTGCTACAAGGTGGATGATGCTCCTGTTTTATGTACAAGAAAACAGAGGCTGAAAAAGTGTATGAATTTATTAAACGTAGGTGGCAAAATGAGATTCGAGCCAAGTCCGTCAGTCTTTAAAGTCCCGTGCTCTGCTCACACTATCATAAGCCAGGCATTTAACTTAAAGACGTGAAAAAAAAGGAAAGGTATATTATGATTATTGACGTGTGATTACAATCGCCATTTATTAAAACGGAATTTTGGCATTAACCTCCCAAAGTCACTGTAACCCTGAGAGCACGTTAAGTCTGAAACAGTGTTTACCAGACCAAGCGTGAGCGTTTGGTTCCCTGCAACGTGGATTTTCCAAAAACTACTCCTAATCAACTGAAAGCAGCTCATGCTTCTCATTGTTAGAAGCGCTACATTCCCTTTTCTGCTGAGGTCATATCAAAACAAGTGCATTATGTGGCCTTCCGTTCAGCAGTATTTTTTATTCATAGTAGGTCCATAATAGAATAGGACATCTCTTGGTGATTTCTTGATTTTGAAAGAATTGCTTCTTTTGCTTTTGAAGTTCCATTTACTTGAAAATCAGTGATTTTTACAAAAACCATGAACTGTCACCTACTTTAAAGGACAAATTTTTTGAGGAGCATTCTCCAACTAAAATATTTGTCTTTCTTTAGGATGGATGTTTGTGTCTTTCAGGGCAAACAAGATGTGAAATAGTTGTCATCAGTAAAAGGAAAGTGTGTGTGTTGAAGTCTTCTCGAACTGTAAAGGAGGCGATTACTTTGTTGTGGACAACAGCCCAAGTTATTCATTTTTAGTATTAAAAATTCCCTTTTAAAATGGTAAAGTTAGGAACACTTTTCCATTTTCAAGTTTCTGGACTCAAGTGAAAGATCAGATTACTCATTAGAAAATCCCACATATTTTTTAAAAGTTAACATGATATTGGAAGAGAGTGATGTCTTATACTCTTCAGCCATACAGATGCCCAGTAGGGGACTTTTAAACTTGTTTTCTCTCTTTCCTTGGTGGCTGGCAGTGGGTTTTCAGTTGATTGGCAGTATAAACAAAGATAAAATTGAGTTCTTAGGAGAGGAGGAAAGATTTAATAGGGTTGAAAAAATAAAAATTGCTGTTGGAAATGTTTAAGAAAAAGTTAGACTTGTGTTCCTGAAAAACATGGACAAAACTGGAAGAAACCAGTGAACTGCTGATTGATGTCAGCCGTGTATGTGGGAAACTTGAGTGACATTTCTATACCTGCCTTACTTCTCCAAACCTGCCCAGTGTGCACCTGTCCTCTGAAGGGTCCCGCAGTTCCCCTAAAGGGGAGCCGGCTGTGCGTCAGGCCACGCGCCCTCTCGATCCGCAGCACGTGCAGCATCCTCCTTTCAGGCTCTCCATGGCTTTCTGGTAGCCCGGAAAGTTCTCTCCTTCCTCAGTCAATCTCTCCATCCTTCAAATTCCAGTGTGTCCAAAAAACTTCATTTCTCAAGGTTGCTCCTCAGACCTGATGGGTCAGAATTACCTGGATCCAACATACAGATTCCGGAGTGCGCTCACGGGATGAAACCCAGGAATCTTTTCAGTGATCTCCCAACCGATTGCAGCATACCGAAGCTTGAAAACTTTGTAGTATCTCGACCACCATTTTGGATAAGAGATTGCTTCCTTGTAATGTGTTTCTCTGGGAGGGAGTTTTTCATTTTACTCCTCCCCCTTCTTCCTAAATTATATGCAATCTTTGAAGGAAAATGTGAAATGCAGAAAAGGGAAAGAGGAAAATAATAATATCAACCTTCAGCAGTAACTACTCTTAACATTTTGGTGTGTATCCACTATCTTTTTTTTTTCTTGTATCAATGTAATTATATTGTATGTGTGTATGTCATGAGAACATGAAGTCAAAATACACATAATTTTATACACGCTTTTTCAAATGACATAGTATACATATTTTATGATATTGTTGATTCCCATCAGCCAAAAACCACCAGCTTGCCAAAATTGGGCTCAGCAGGGAAGATCTAGACCTTGAAAAAACCGTGGAGGGGATCAGGTGGAGCTTATAAGATTTGGGTAAGGTGATTTTAGCAAGGCTTAAAGAAAGTGAAGAGTCTGCTCTGGATTGGGTGCTGTCAGAGAGCAAGGGTAATCTGGCTTTTGGGTATCTTAATTTTCTTCTAGGAAGCTATCAGAATAGAGAGGCTGGAGTTACCCCTGGAGAAGGAGCTGTGGTCCCTGCTGCTAGCCAGGAGAGAGCATTCTGCGCTCCATCCTTGCGAAGTCTTTATTCAGGCAGGAACATGGAGTAACCCTGCTTTGGCCTTGTTTCGCCACAGGCATGCAGAGCCCTCCTCTAATATCCTTGAATTATTTAGATTCCTCAGGGTAACATCATGCCTACCTTGTTCAAAGCTTTCAACACATTTTTAAAAGACCTAGGATTCAAAAACAGTTTAAATAATCATTGATTAGATCATTCAGCCTCGAAGTGATCCCTCATTTATCTGGGTAAAGACACCTTGATGCAATTCCGCCTTATGCTTTAGGAAGACCATTATTAACACCTGGCTTCAGTGCATCTAGATTTAACAGGCCTCATAATAGTGTTTCTCCAGCTGAGCCTTGATCAGTTTTGGAACTTTTAATCTCCCAAAAAGAAATCCCATACCATTAGCAGTCACTCCCATTCTCCTCTTGCCTGTTTTCCAGCTCTCAGCAACCTCTTGTCTCTCTAGATTTGCCTACTCTAGACATTTCGTATCAATGGAATCATATCATGTATATCCCTTGTGACCAGCTTATTTTATTTCTAGTGACTGACTTCTAATGTTTGCCTAGAACCAAGT
This sequence comes from Macrotus californicus, assembly GCA_007922815.1. NCBI lineage: Eukaryota > Metazoa > Chordata > Mammalia > Chiroptera > Phyllostomidae > Macrotus > Macrotus californicus. The sequence continues at coordinate 8,371 of VMDR010011227.1, read as the reverse complement.
GCAACCTTCTGCTCAAACATGTTCTATTTCCCAACTAATTAATTCCTTCTATTAGCCAAGTAACCATAAAATACACAGTACAAACTGGGACAATGATTTTTATAACCATTTAAAAATATTTAAATCAAACTTATAAAACACTAAAAATTATATTTCTTTAAAGCTTCCTTTATCAAAGGTGCAATCAGTTGAGTAGTACAATTTTCTAAATAAAAAATGAGAAAGAAGGAGCTCCTACCCTGCACGACAGCATGGATGAAATTAGAGAGCATTATGCTAAGTGAAATAAGCCAGGTGGTAAAAGACAAATACCATATGATCTCACCGATAAGAGGAACCTAATGAACAAAACAAACAAATGAGCAAAATAGAACCAGAGGCATGAAAACAAGGAACAAACTGACAGTGATCAGGGAGGAGGGGGAGGGGAGAAGGGGAAGGGTCTAATCAACGATGGGGTATAAATGACCCATGGACATGAACAACAGCGTGGGGATTGACTGTGGGAGAGGGGGGCGGAGCAGGGGAGAGCAACTGGTGAAAATTGGGACAACTGTTAACAGAACAACAACAATAAAATATAAATGCAAGTTTCAGTAAAAATAAAGGAGAAAATTCAAAATTACATTAGAAGAGAGACAGCCTCAAGTTTCTGGTGGTTCTGGATTGACGCAGCAGATCAGTTTGAAGACTGAATCACCACTGATGGGGTCTCCATGTTGTTTTCAGGGTGTGGGCACAGTGGAAGAAAATTCACATGCTAAAGGAAGACAAAAAACTCCCTTGGTAAGTAGACATTTGCTGTTGTTACTTAGGACGTGGCAGTCCAGAAAATCTCCTGGTGGAGTGAGTGTCCTGGAGTGGTCCACACATACCTTCTCAGGCCCTCACCTCATGAACTGGCCCACAGGACCGTGCACTGGAGTTATAGGTGGAAGGTGAAGTCTGCATTCTGGCAGGGAGTGGAGGGAGGGGGTTGAAGAGAGCTTCCCAATGAAGGTGGACTTTTTGGTGGTCCTGCGTTCTTAGGATCCTGGTGGAGGGGGTCCTTCTGAAACTCTGGCAAAAAGCCTTTGCCGTTACCTTCTTGTAGACTCAACTTTCCCGGAACACTTTTAAGAGTGAAGGTGCACTATTAATAAGTACAGTAAGTCGACAAGCATAAATCACAGTTTCCCAGGCAGACTATAATTTAAATACCATATCCATTAGGCACTGCTTCAGTGCCCAGGAAAACAGACTTTAGAGTCATCCTTTATGCTTCTCTTCTCTGGACGAGGACGGCACTTCTTTTGCCTCACATATAAAGTCAGTTATCAATTTTATGAGTTCTTTCTACAAAATCTATGTGACTTGTCTTGAATTTAGATATTGAGAGACGTCGTCATCTCAGCCGGATTATTGTAAATAAACTCCACTTATCTGTGATAAGTCTCCTTCACATTCTAGCACATTCTAGTCCAGCTTCCAGATTCATTTGTCACTAGTTTGTTACGCTGTTCATTCTACTTAAGAACCTGGACTAGTTCCTGATTGTTTGAGGCCCAGGTTAGACTTCTTATTTTGCTGTTTAACCCCCGTTGCTTTTCATGCTGATGTTGGTCTCTGCTCATCACACAGGCCCGTTAGAACGCCCACTCCATCCTGATCCATGGCTTCTTGCCGCTGTAGCTCCAGACACTTCTACTCATCACGTTTCCTCCTGTCTTCTAATTTTCAAGTGCTAAGGGGACACATTTCAAATTTGATTAAACAATGTAGTGTATTGTATCTGCTAACTGAAGGATTAATATTCAAGTGCTTGCCGGGCCTGTAGCTCAGCTGGTTAGAGTCATCCCAATATGCCAAGGTTGCAGGTTCGATCCCCAGTCAGGGCACATACAAGAATCAGCCAATGAATGCATAAATAAGTGGAACAACAGATTGATGTCTGTCTTTCTATTTTTCTCTTTCCCTCCCTTCCTCCCTCCCTCCCCCTTCTCCTCTACTATCAATAAATATATGTTACAAAATTGTTTTTAAATGACTGCAGTGCTTTCAGGGGCCAGGAGTTGATCATAAACTGTGCAGCTGGCAGAGTGAAGTACACTGGGTGTTAAAGTGTTTGCGTGGCTTGCTAAGCCATCGTAGTTCCAACCTAGGTACATGGCCTTTGAAAACTACTATGCAAATCAGACAAAATGGCCAAACAGTACCTTCACAAGATTTGCAAATTGGGTCCAGTTTTTTCACATGTGCTTCATGGCTCAAGTGATATGCCGTCCATCCAAAACCCCCTTAGCCATAATTCTTAGAGTGGTAATAGATACCTGTTGTGCATTAAACTGAACTTGTGAAGTTAAAAAGTTAAATGATGGCTTTCGCCAACTTATTGGGAAAATAACTAAAACTGTATTCAAAAGAAAATGCAGCAGTTCTCTTGGTCCCCAAGCCTGACGTCGGGGTGACCGTTACAGATGTGAGTGCTTCCTACCCCACGCCAGCCTGGGCCCGTGCGCTTCTGCCTCGTGGGAGCAGCGCCCGTGCAGGGCTTGGTGTGTGCGTGTGGAAGTCAGACGGACTCCTGTCCCCGGCTTGCTCAGCACAGTGCTACCCGGGCTGCGCTCTGGGTAGTGCTGGTTGGCTACAGATATGCAAGGAGTGTTAGGTTTGAGGGGATGCATTGAAATGGGAGCTGCTGTTAGTTTTCCCTTTTCTTACCACCCCCTCCCCTTAGGGTGCAGTTTATTATGTCTTTGATATTGTGGCAAATAAGTCTTTCAAAGTTGGGTCAACTGAAACCTCGCTGGTGGCATTCAGTCAGCATTGTCTTCAGTGTGCCAGTGAAGAAGATTTGACAGAAAAGTGACAATGACAAATAAAAACTGGACAGTATCCTTCTGGCTTACATGACGTGGATATTGTAGCTATCAGTTCAAATATTTGAACTGATAAAATCTGCCTGATTGTCTAATGATGCAGCGTATGGAGTAGAAAGTCACTGAAAGAGGCTGATTTTCCAGACTGTAAATCACATACACAGAATTATGAACATCTAAAAATATGTTGCTTACTGTTCATCACCCATATATTGTAATAAGATTATTTGAAGATAATCAGAAGCAATCAGTGGCAGCTACATAAAGCAGAGCGTATTCACTTAGGACAATTCTTACGGAATAGAGTGGAGAGAAGAAAATTGTGATAGACTTTAGCTGGTTTCTAGGGGGCAGCAGAAGTGAAAACTGCCTCAAAAAAGTGAGGAATATGCCTGCAGATTGGAACCTGAGTGTAAATATGTGATTGTTTCTTAGCAATGAGTAGCAACAAGGAAGCAAGTTGGTGGCTTTGCTCTCTGTGCTGATACTTCTGGCCATAAATACCACCGGCTGATCAGCGTTTTCTGAACGGAAGGAGCCTGTGTATGTGGCTTCCAGCAGGTCAGGTTTAAGAAAAGATGTCAGCGACTTAAGACCCATGTCACATGACTCCCTCTCCTTGCCAATACTAGACGCCGTGGATCAGATTTCAACTCCAGGCAGTCCTCCGCGCTCGCTCGTGTGGGTTTAACCGAATGAGAAACAAAACCGCTCTTCTGAAAATGTTAGAAGCTGCTCTCGGCTTACCGTAGCCTCGGGATTTGGGAGCTGGTTTTCAAATGAAAGCATCTCCGCTGAATGGAATTTCAGTATTTTGCTGTCATTTTGATGATTTCATCTGGCCTTCATCAGTTCTACCAGACACTTCCTGCGAGGATGGGGGCAGGAGCCCTCGGCATCTGTGTGAGTACAGGCCGCCCGTGTCTTCCTCGAACACGCAGGGCTCCGGAGAGGCCTCTGCCCTCCTGGGTTTGCTGAGATGTTTGTGCGATTTTCTTCCCTCCCTAGGAGGTGGGGGCAGATTTGTTACTTAAGTGTATTTCTTTTCAAACGGACATTAAGCAGTATTTGGGGCATTCAGCATGTCTGCCTACTTTCCTTTCCAAAAAAGGTGAAGGAGAATGCAGCTGAATTTATTGGGTTAAGTGAGCTTGATTTAATGTAGAGCACTCCAAGCGTGTTAGACTGTCTTGTTCCCAAAGAGTTACATATGAATTCTCAGTTGTAGTTATTGGGAAAATCTCATGGCCAGGCTGAGAAAGAATCAGTACCTCGGAGTATGTTTACAACACCTTTGGACTCACAGTCTTGTTTTCATTTACTAATTCTGGAATTTCTGTTTTAGCATGGTTGCTGAAAGTGGTAGGGAAAAGCATGGCTGAGAAATGTTTGTGACCCTTAATGTAGAAACTTCTGGTTGTTGTAGTACAGTAGCATCAACAAATCACACTGGTATAAAATCCATAGGGAAAATGTATATATTTCTGGGGCTGAAATTCATGAATTTCAAAAGCAACTCTTTTGGTGCTTATACATAACCTTTTGCAATAAGCAAGTGTTGTCAATTATATGCTGTAATTAAAAATTTCACTTCAGTATATAGGAACCGCATAAATATATGTACTTATATTTCAAGTTGGCAGTGCACTCCAAGGGAGAATTCTATGTCTTCAGAGGTGCTAGGTGAGAAGTATCTTGCTCTTTGTCATCTTAACTGCCCCCTTGTGTTCCATCACATTTAGGTCAGATCCTTTTTTAAAAAAAAAAAATTCAGAAAGACCTGCAATTTGCTCTGGGTTGTGATGGCATCCTAAAATATCCAGAATTACCCAGGCAATTTTTGACATACAGGCCCCCGAATGGTCATCAGGTGGTGTACCAGCCCCACAGATTGAACTTTTTTAGTAAAACTGCAGGGTGACTTCCTCGTGTCCACGCTCAGAATTTCTCAGGCTGTGTGTGAGTCTGCCAGTCTGCATCTTTCCCTTTTAGTCCGGGGGCTTGAGCATCCAGGCATCCAGCTGTTTATATCACTTCGAAGTGTTCCCTTTAAAATCTGACTTATTTTTATGAATAAAATGCTAAGCTTTTACTACAGACACACATCTGCATTTTTCCAGCTTTGGGAAAGAAACACTTAAGAACCAGAAATGTGTGGCATGAGGCAGCAGATTGACCTTTGTCATGAGATTTAGTCATTTCTGATTGTCTGATTGGATCCCTATTTCTTGCCTTCTTGCATACATTGATCTTCCCCTGACTGAACAGACTGACCCAAGTGGGAACCTCCATACTTGCCTTCATTTGTCTTCACAGCATGTGTAAAATTTCATTTACCGTTGACATAAGAATCATACCATTTAAGAGATTACTGACTTTGATATGATTGATGTGAGTGTCCCAGTTTTACTGTAGGAGGAATTGCAACATAGTATTTATGTAAAAAGATAAGTGATTGGAGAGTAAAAAACTTTTTAAAAAAATGTGGCAGAAGGGTGAGGACTAAGTAAGACATGAATGCATGCATGTGAGCTGATGTACTTTTCTTAGTTTGGGACTTTTCTGCTTAGTAAACATAACTTATATGTAGCAGCTTCTCAGGTGTGCTGCTCAGGACAGTCTTCCCACAAAATAACAGACTATCAAGTGTTTGTAGAGCGTACATGTGTACTTAGGGATTCTTGAAGTGGAACTGAGACTGGTTTACCGATGTTTCCTATGTCCACTGACTAACCAACTTTCTCTTCTTCATTTCTGTTGTTTTCCTCATTTCCTGTATTGGTAGTGCTGTCAGTAAAACTGTGGTGGGCTCACCAAATTTACTTATGCGTGTATTGCTGCCCATGTACAGAGAAGAGGCAGGTTCTTTACTGTGAAATATCTTTTTTTCTTCTCTCAGTAAATCACTGCCAGGCAGGACTGGAAACTATACTTGCCGATTAACGTTATCTTAGTCTCTTCTAGTTTGAAATGTCACTTCTGGGTGACTCAAGCTCTCTCAAGTGAATCCTGAGTCTTTCAGGTTCCCTGCGCCTCCTGCTGTTTTGTCCAGAGTAGCCTCTGGGCATTGGGAGGACACGTGGGTGAGAGTAAGGAGGTAGCGTATTCTAGTAGATAAAGGATGAGGGGACTTGGAATGCATGTGTGTAGGTTCTTATCATGTACTCTGGATGTTCCTGTTTGTGGGCAAGTTCAGGTGTCATATCCGAGACTAAGGAAGTTACAGTCAATTCCTCTGGGTATTATCAGAGCCCAGCGTCCACCCATTCTGACTTAGCCCCAAGTCTCGCTGGAGCTGGAAACAATTGCAAGGGTGTCAGGCCCTGTAGCCTTTGTCCCTAACTTGGGCACCTCCACTCCTGCAGCCTTACCACCTGGTACCATCAGCTACCTTACATATACCTCATAGTACAGGCAGGAGCTATGGTTACAGTACACAAAGGCTCACTCACCATGGATCAAATTAAGATACTCTTGACGCTGATTTACTGAATCGATTTAAAACAAAATACAAAGCAAAGGAGAGGGAAAGATGGGGTAGGTTTACCTACTTAGAGTCGAAGTGGGATGAAAGGACCACACTCCCAGCACCCTGGGTTACATTGTGTTCATCTCTCCTGTCTGAATGGAAACAAGAAATTATTATATATACCCCAGCTGCTGCTAGCAGACATCTAATCTGCCCAATTAAAAAATGAGCAAACTTGTAAACAGAAATCGGAAATACAAGTGCAAGTAAACATGAAAATTGTTCACTCTCATTCACAGTTATGAATATGGGCAAACTCAAAAAATTTTATACCAAGGGGATGATGGGAGAATGGGAAACAGACACTTTCACACGCTGCTGGTCAAGCTGTAAAGCTCTGAAGCATCTTTGTGGGGCAGTGTGGCAGTGTACCAAAGTTTATCATTTATATACCTGTTGGTCTAGCACACTCATCTCTAGGGATTTATCTTCCAAGTACTTGTACAGTTCTGTAAAAATGTTTACAAGAGTATGCATTGCTGAATTATTTGTAATAGCAAGAACTGTAAATCTAAATGTTAGTAATATTGGTTAAATCAATGATAGTATCTCTATGTAATGTAATATTGAACAGCTATAAGTGCCAATATGGAAAGATCTCCAAATAGATCAAGTAGCAAAAGCAAAGTGCAAAAATATGCAATAGTATAGTTCTATTTGCTTTTCAAAAAAAAGAATATGCTTATATATACACTTAATTATGCATAGAAAGTTTCTGCAGCAGAACGAGAGCTTTTAAAGCTGGGATAGGAAGACTTTTCAGGTTAAACTCTTGTGTGTGTTGTTTGAGTTTTGATCAAGTTCGTGTTTTACTTTTATTAAATTTAAATTAGTGAAAATAGAGACTGCTCAAAGAACAGAGAACAGTAGCTCTGTCTAGAAATAAGACTGGTTTAAACTCATAAAGGCCATGACTATTAAGTTTGAATAGTAAGTACTTTCACAGAAGCATGTTGAACTATATAAATTATTTGAACTTGTTTAGTATGTAAAAGGAAACACACTTTTCCGCCGAAGTCCACAGGACAAACCTGGAGCCAGGTAGCATGTAACGAAGCAGTTTCAACTCAGTAGGAAGAAGTGTCTAAAGAGCCTAGTGTCTAAAAAGTTGAGCTGGTGGTCGAATGACATGGTCGGCGCCCATGACCGAAAGGCAGGCCGAGAAGGCTGGACGGTCATAGGTCGGCTTGCCGTTCTGTCACCTTACGATTAGAATTGGAGGGTCCGATGTCTTTGTAACGTTCTGCATGTTCTCAGATTCTCTAATTGTGTGCTTCCTCCAATTTGTAGCTCTCAGCCCGTTTTACTTTTTTTTATCTGTTAGACTGTTAGACATTTAACACACGCATGGCTCCCCCAACCCCCTGACCTGCTTCAATTAGGGCTTCCTTTACTTGGAGGATTGGAGGGTTAGCCAAAAGTGAAGGTAGGGTACCACGACGTTAATAACAGAGCTAGAATGAGGGAGAGGGGAGAACATTTTAATTGATAAGTGGAGTCTCATTAGCTGTATAAACAGTGGAGATTTTTTTTAATGACATAATTAGGAATATTACTTCAGGATTGTTAATTTGTTATGGCATTCCACCATATAAGATTGTATAAATTACTCAAAATTATACAGTGGAACTCAGGCAAATGGTTCTTTCTAGGAAAAATGTTTGTAGACATTTAAGGTACTCCAGGAGAAGATGTGCTAAAAGAAAAGTAGTTGTTATAAAATCGTTTTATAATCAGTTCATTTACTTTTGGTTTTAATTTCTAAAGATTCTCTTAGTATTTAAGAAACCAGTTTTTGTTAAAATGTAAATAAGTGATCTCAGATATTTTTATTTCTGCAGTTTATACTGTATATAAATCACATAGGCTTGCAAATACTTACATGCTGCATTAGTTTTAAGCACATTTGAGTTTTCTGAAGCTAAACAGTTTAGTCTTAATTTTTGCAAAAACAAAATGTTAAACACTGTAGCTCTTGACTGTA
>VMDR010011226.1:0-28967 GCA_007922815.1 Macrotus californicus | reverse complement strand
GCGGCAGACACCAGTTTCTTCTTTCTACCAATGAGGAATCTAAAGCTCAGGGCCAAAGGGACTTCTCCAGGGTCCCCTGGCTGAGGAATGAACAGATGACGCCAGAACCTTTCCCTCTTCAAGCCACATCCACTTCCCATCATGTTGCCACACGTTAGACTCTTTCAGACCTCTCAGTGGTCAGAAATGTAGATTTTGGTCAGACAACAAGTCACTAATTTCTTTTTTAAAAAATATTTTCCTCCCCAAGCCCCCCCCAGCTCAGGTATTTCTCCTCAGCTCTTAGTCCCCAGTGTCCCTTATCACTCTCCAACCAGATTATCCATTCTGGGCTGCCTTTTCTCCAAAATCCCAGCTCCTTTCCTCTTCCCTTATTTTTCTAAACAATGTTATTTCCCCCATGGCACAATTTCTCTTTATCCAATAAGAACTGTTTTCTTGACTATCTTAGCCTGGGGATCACTGAGTCTGAAGAGTGCAGAGGCACTTGGTGTGATCCAGAAAAATTGCAGGGAGAGGGAGGTGGAGGCACGGACTGATCACGGCTGATTGGCTACTTGGAGTAAGCTCTGCCCCTCCCCCAGCCCCATGCCATTCCCCGCCCTGAAGCCAGGAAGTGCAGGCAAGTTTTATGTCCAGAGGGATAATTTTCGTATGTTGTATATTCTTCAGCCTTCTATGGAGGGGTGAATGGAGAAGTCTTCAGCAATTGAGGCTTTAAAAAAAAAAATCTAAAGATAGATTGGTTCCTATAATATAATGTCTCACTCTTGACATTTCAGTCCCTCTTTGTCCCATCCCTGGACCTACTAGCGCCGCTTCAGTGACCCCCAACTCTATTGGAGAATAAGCAGAAGAGAGCCAGGAGAGACTTCAGGAGGGCTACCCATGTGGGCTGTTGTTATTGTAGCAGGTGTGACTTCTCCATGACACTCAGGGTTTAATGAATAACACGTGTATTTATTTCCCTACATCATATTAGATTCAGATTGAACTCCACAAGCTCAGTTTGGTGATAAGCCCACTCGGCTCCCTCTGCTCATGTGGCTCATCAGACTCTAGACTGTTTTGTCCATTTGGAAGGTAGTCAGCTGGTCTGCCCATTTCCTATAGACCAACCTGTCCTATAGCCGCATCTGCAAAAGGCACCCCAGGCTCAGAAGTGAGTGCTCAGTCCACACCGGTGCCAACCCTCACAGTTCTAGCTTGACGACCACCCACTTCAAGGCTACTCGGTTTGAGCAAGTTCTGGGCTACGTGTCTAGAACCGATGGCACCTGTTTCTTTCCCAGACTGGGGGGAGGCAGCAGAGGGCCTGTCACATGTTGTTGGGCCACCTCTCTATCCACATATAAAGGTCGAAGCAGCTGTTCTCTTCTGTTAGAACAATCTAGTTCATTTCCTTAAGGGCTGAGGTTGTTTAAATCCAGATACTGTTTTCTCTGAGGAAGGCCTTACTGCTTGGGCAATTTTCCTCTCTTTCTGAATCCCATTTCTCTATTCAGTGTGTTAGTCTGCTAAGGCTGCTGTAACAAAGTACTGCAGACTGGGTGTCTTAAACAATAGGAATCTGCTTTCTCACCAGTCTGGGAGCCAGAAGTTCAAGATCAAGGTGTCGGCAGCTTGGTTTCTCCAGAGGCCTCCCTCCGTGGCTGGCAGAGGGTCACTTCCTCCCTATGTCTTCACACGGCCTTTCCTCTCTGGGCACAACCCTGGTGTCTCTCTGTGTATATGTCTTCCTCTCTTCTGACAGGGACACCAGCCAGATGACATTAGGGCCCACCCCAAGGGCCTCCATTTGATTCAATTAGCTTTTTAAAGACCTCTCCAAATACAGTCACATTCTATGGCACCAGCGGCCAGGACTGCAACACAGGGATTGCGAAGGGACACAGCTCAGTCTGTAGCATTGAATCAATATTTACTGGATTCCTGTGGTGATGTGTGGTTTTTGTAAGCGGTACGGAAACAGCGATGCAGGAGATAGAAAAGGTTCTTTCTTTCATGGCATTTATATGCACTTGTGTGCACAGCAATGGGGGACAGGCAATATGTAAGACTATATATTATGCATCTACGGCCTATCAGACAATGGTGACTAGGTGTAATTAAAATAGGATAAAGTGATAATGGATGTGAGTGACTGGTGGCTGGGTCAGTAGTTAGTAAGGGGGTCCAGAAAGATCTCTTTGGGGAGGTCTGAATAAGAAGGAGTCAGCCATGTGAAGATGGAACAAGGGGCTTTCGTGATCGCCCGCTGAGTCTGTAACACAAATAAACCAACACACACAATCAGTGCCTTTTAAATGAAATAACCCTGTCACCCAGCATGTGGATTTTTACCCTGCCCTTAGTGTTCACTGCAAAAACCGATACATAAGAAATGGTCATTAATACATTAAAATATTCTCATAATAGAAGTAAATATAAAGTATGTTTTTTGACATAAAATGGTGTTTATGAAATGTTGTTGGGTTGAGAGAGTAAGTTATAAAGCAGGGTGTATGGTATGATCTAACTTTATTTAAATGATTTAAATCCCCATTTTAATCATCTGTATATATTACAATAACATGCATTTATTTTGTAATTAAAACAGTTATAGTCATAAGTAAAAATTTCCCAGAGAGGACAATAGCTAACCTCAAGGAAGGAATCGCTAATGGTAAAATTTCATGTATTATGGTGAAAAATAAATTTGGGTAGTAACTAAGTAATTCACATGGTTCCTCTTTACCAGACTCAGGGTTATGTAGTTTATATAGATAATTTCATCTCATTCTTACAGCAAACCTTTCTGTCTCATTTTGTGGGTATCATTATCTTCATTTTATATATGCGGAGATAGGTAAAGAGCTTGTGCAACTTTTTCAAGGTTAGACCCAAGTTTTAAACTCAGGTCTGCTTGGTGACAATTCAAGCTTCAAGCCACAGCGTTTTGCTGCTTCTTCAGAGAAACTTGGGCTCGTATAGGAAGGTGCTCACAACCCAAGGCTCACCTATAGGGCAAGGTGCCCACTCCTGAGGGAAATGGGAGTGTGAGGCAGGAAGGGAAGCTGGCAGGGGCCCACTAGCACGTGTGGAGACTGGGCAAGACCCACTGGACCCTACACTGAATGAGGAGGGAGAGGGAAATCGCTCCCGTAGGAAGCCCGGATGTAGGAAGAGCCATACCCATGGTGAAAGGGCAGATGATCAAAACAACCCCTCAGGTGGTTAACAACAGGTATTTTTCTTGGTCCTGGCTTTGGGGGGAGGTTTTAAAAAGTTTCCTCTAAACATTCACGGCACTGAGTTGTCAGCCCTTTGGGGTTTGGGATAGACATTGTATGACTGAGAAGATACATGCTGAGAATTATAAAATGAAATGGTATCAGGTCTGTTCATCCCAACTGCTTGGCAGAGGCAAAAATGAATATTTTCTAAAAAATATTATTCCAGGATTATTCCCATCTTATTCCAGGATTTAAAATATCCCCAAGATGAATTCATAATATCAAGGTACATGATGCACCAGGAACGAAGCCACCCAGAGGGAGAATCAGTAGAACCTACAAATAAGAGAACCAGATGCCAAAGTCATCAGAAGTGGACCTTAACAGATAAAGTTCTGAATAGATGCTTAATACCCTTAAAGAAATAAAGTAATTTAAAAATACACAAGGAGTGAGGGACTTTCAAAAATGGCCACTCCTTTTGATAAAAGACCCAAGTAGATTTCCTAGAAATGAAAATTAATATAAATTAAAAAGTCAGTTAAAAGGTTAAACGGCTTATTGGAGCTGAGGTGTGAATTAGTAAACTGGAGAATGGGTCTAAAGAAATTACCCATAGTGCAGCACAGAGAAGTAAAAAGAAGGAAAATGTGAGAGAGAGTTGAACACAGGATAGCTCTACACCTCAGGCTGTCTCTCCTTCAATAAAATGTGGACAGCCATATTTATGGGCTGAAGTCCCGCCCTTCGGAGGATTACCTCTCGCCACTACCTTTCAGAAGCACACTCTATTGAACTGTAATGAGCATTCCAGATGACAGAGCAAAGCTATCCAGAAAACAGGTCCATGCTTTTCCCTGAAGCGTCGGGTATGGACCAAAGGCCAAGGTCGGGGGTGAAATAGAAGTGGGTTCCAGTTACTGAGACTTGCTCTTGAAATGAAATTCTCCCTTCTTCCAGCTATGCTTCTGTCTGGTCTTGAATATACATTTTCCACTCGTCACAGAAAACTCTGCTTGTCCAACTTGCCAGTGTGGGGGATCAGACAACACCCAGTCCTGAACACCATAATGAAGCTTTTGGTCAAGGGCCGGGAATGGCTTTTCAAAGGAAGATCTGTTGGCAGGTGGAAGAGAGTATAGCTTTACATCACAACTCTTTGCATCTGCCTTGAGAGTCTCTTTCATGGAGAATGCCGTGGGGCTTCAGAGTGCATCCCTATTGGCCACAGGTACTTCAAGAACAACTGAGCCTGCTTAGTCTCTGGCCTGGGGGGGTGGGGGTGGGGGGTGGGCGGGGCAGCTTTCATCCCAGCCCCATTGTGCTACAGAATTCTCTGGTGGACAGCTAGTGCCCTGCCTTACAGCTGACACAGTAGGGGACCAGAGCAGCACACCCACCTTGGCCGTATATGTTAACTCCAAAGCGAAGTGTTACTTTCTGTCATTGCTTTCTGCATGGCGGAAGGCAATAAGTTGCAGTGGCTGGTCTCTCACTTCAGAGCAGATACTCCAACATGTCCCACACCTCTGGACTACTCAAAAGCTCACCAATGTGGCAGGTCCCTGAACTTTTGCAGGTTTTACCTTGGTCTAGCACGCGTACGTCATACACTGAGGCACCTAGAGTGCTTTCTAATTTCTATTCACCAAGAACAATCAGTATCATGCCATCAATGTAATGGAGCAGTACGCTGTCAAGATGACTAAGGGCCTTCTGAACTACTGTATCTTGCTGTGTATAATGAGTACCTTTTTGCCCCCAAATATTTGAGGGAAAAATAAGGATGCGCATTATACATGGATATAATGATTCCATACCATGGGTATCATAATCCTGTGTATAATGTGCACAAAAATATGCGGTGCACATTATACACGGCAAAATACGGTATGCTGAACAACAACAAACTAATTAGAGCCTTGAGATAAAATAGTTAAAGGGTATTTCTGAACTTGACACTTGAAGGCAAACTATCTGATTGTCTTCACTGAGCATTTCTAAACACAATTCTGGAAGAAATGTTAGCCTCAGGCTCCCAGTAGCCACTCTTCCTGTCTGTGAATGGAGCCCTCCAGCTAGTCCTCCCAGTCCCCCCCCGCCCCCACCTCCCTCCCAGTCTGCCCATTCACACTCATACTCACCTACCAGCACACCAACAGCTGTCTCTGCCCCAAAGCTGTAGTTTCCTCCCTCCAGCCTGGGTGTTGGGCTCATCTAGATGGGAGCTGGGAGAAGGGGGCTGGGAGGGGGGGGCTGAGGTTCTTGCTCAGATCTTTGGTCTCCGCCCAAGCACTGTGTCTCCAGCGCTGCAGAAGTAAGAGCTGCTGTCTTCGGGGCTGGTGCTGCTCACAGTCAGAATGGAGAACGTTAGGTTTGGGCGGCTAATGGGAAACTTGTCCTTTTTAAATCCACTTTCGTAAGTGGCGTCAGAGCCCTGATTCGCAGTTGCAATCAGTGTCAAACTCTGTCCGGGAAGCTGACGGTACCAGAACATGAAGGTGAGCTGGTTGTCAGCCTGACACTGGATGGTCACAGAGGTCCCGCGTTGACAGATGAAACTGCTTGGCTTTTGAGAGAGGACAGCACCAAACACGGAGCCTGGTTGCAGGGAGATAGAGAAACCCATGAGGGCTGACCAGCTTGTCCCCAGGCAGGAAGGTCTTTTACTATTTGCTCCAATGTCCCCTTGCCTCCCAAAGAACCCTGTGGCACTACCTCCATTTTGTCCTGTCAACTGTTATTCTGTCAAATCCTCTAATCCAGCACCCACCACCCCATCCTCTGGCTGGTGGACTCAGACCCTCTACTCCTCTCCTCAGCATTAGCCCCAGACTTCCCCACCCTATAAGGCTCCTACCTCGTCCCAGGAGAAGTAGCAGGAAAGTCAGCATCTTTCGGTTATACCCTCACCTCTTCCCTGAGAAAAGGCACTAAGATGTCAAACTCAAGTTCATCTTTCCTCACCACTGGGGATTGTCTGTATCCCTCCTGTAAGTAGGAAGTTGAGTTTCTGCAAAATATGGAGAAAATTAGTCTGCCCCCTAGTGGTCATGTCTGGCTCTTCACTCACAAGACGTCCCAGCGCGCAACTGCCGTCCACCACTATGGAGTGCCGCGTTTGTGCTACCCTTCGCGTATAAAGCAAGAATGGGGTGCATCAGTGATCTCAGATAACTAAGGTAAAACCTTAGAATATGGGGGAAACTTATAACTCAGAATTCAACTGTCTGTTGAATCTTCTTTGTCCCAAATGGTCCCCCTTATTCCTCTCTCAACCCATAGTCCAGTAAACTGGCTTCTCCTGATTTCCACCCTCCCAATAAAATACTTTACTTTTGCATAAAAGCTGAGCTAATTTTTTTGAGCACTTACTCTGTGCTTTACATGTATTATTTCAGTCTATCTAGAAGTTAGGGTACTTAGGCTACTCTCATCCCATGTTAACAGATGAGGAATTTTACACATGAGACATAAAGATCGCAAATAGCCTACCCAAGGTCACATAGTCCAAGAGTAAATGACAGAGGCAGGACTCCAACCCATGCCTATGTGACCCCCAAACCCAAATGTGAACATTGGTACTCTAAAGGATGGTCTCACTTCTGAACGTCGAATCTGGTGAGTGACTGAGGATGACAGGCCAAATGCCCTAAAGGAAACAAGGACCTTGAGAAAGAAATTCTTGTAAAACTAACCTGCCTTATATATCTCTGATTCTATTGTGAGATGCACTGTGAAAAACACAATTGTTACTTTTGGGTGATGGTTAGCACTACACTAGAAATGGATAAAGATCATAGGACTTACCCACATTTTGGAAAAATGAAACTGGAAAAACGATTTACTTTATGATGGAGGAAATGCAGCGTTTTAGGGGTAACAATATTGCAGCAACCGTTTCTCCCGTAGGATGAATGTGTGCGTGTGTGTAGCCTCTATATCTATGGGAGGTACCCGAGGCAGTGGTTCAAGATAAACTTTGGTAAGTAGCATACTGGGGAAAGGTATAGAACACTCCATCTTTTTCTTCACATCTAAGGATACCATTAAAAAAGTTTAGTCAAATATATCAAACTTTCTGCCAAAATAACCCAAGATCTTTTTCTACTGCATTCATCTCAGATTTTTCTAAAAATTACCAAATGACTCCTATTCTTTACTGAATTCTAAATTGTCTTCCCCTTAGTGATATCCTCTCTCTTCTAAAACAACAGCAAAGATATTTTTCTCCCTTTTCCTGTTCTTCAAACAGCAGTGGTGTCTCTAGATTTTTTCCACGGTTGTCATGGGTACCAAATTGATGTAGAATTTTAATGAATTTATTTATTGAATTAATGCATGCACATGGTTAAAATATCAAAAATCAAAAAACAAAACAGAGAACAAAAGGTAAGTTACCTTCTCCAGAAGCAACCAGTCAATAAACTTGCTGTATATGTTACTAGAAATACTCCTGACTTATTCAAGTTTACGTGTATCTGATTGGTCCTTTTTAAAACACAGATAGAAGCAGACAGCTCAGGTCATCCTGTGCCTTGCTTCTGATTTTATTCACAATATATTTTTATTGATATATTTAAACTTTAGTTCATTACCAGTACATAAACATTTGCCTCATTATTATTTCCCACTTTATGATGAGAATTGCCAAAATCTAGAGAAGTTGAAAGTATTATAATGAACGTTCATGTGCCCACCACCTAGATAAAGCTACTTACTGTTTTATCATGAAACTATCCATCTACCTAATTAAATCTTTAGATACATTTAAAAGTTGATGACCTCTTCCACTTCTAAACACTTCAGCATGCATATAATTAACTAAGGTTCAATATTTATGTTTTGTTAGGTAAAATTGACACACAGTAAAATATACAATCTTAAGTTCCATTAAATAAGTTTTAACCAATGCATACACCTGGGAAATCTACCAAGCTTTCCAATACTCTCTACACTTCCGTTGCATTCCCAACAGGCTCAGTTAATATTTACTGACAGGATGAATGTCTCATTCTTAAAAATAAACAGATACTCTTCCAGATGATCGTGTGTATAGGAATAATCTAATTTTTACAACCTCTGCATCATAATTTATTCCTTCCTTGTTCAGAATTTCCCAGTAAAAGCATTACTGACCACTTAGAGAACCCGGAGAAAGACAGGTTTTTATCAGAGTTTTTCTAATTTTCAATAGAATGAACAGAATTCAAAGTCCACAAGCTTTCTCTTGAATCAGCATAAGGCCAATAAAATTGACCTAAAGAAGGAGTTTAAGTTGTATGAGTGCCCCCTAGTGAAATATTAATTAAGAGCAAAGACGTAGAACAGAATGGCAAATGATGGTAAGACGGACAAGGATAAGAAAGGGAAGGAAAAACTGGTTTAAAAAAGTGGTAGAACAGTGCTTCTTCCGTGTAAATAGGTGTGAGGACTTTTGCTCCTGGTTGGGGTTGAGTCTCATAAATTTAGGTTGGGGACCGCATCCAAGTTTGGGCAGGCTAACTTGGGGATGGCCCCTAACTGGGAAACGAAGGTGAGTGGGCATGAAAACTACCCTGTGCTCTCCTGGCCAAGATCTGTGTCCATGGGCTTGGTTTTTCCAAGTGGCACACACGTGCCACAGGAGCCAGTGTAACTCAGCCCTGAATTTGGTCCCTTCCCTCTGGCACCTGCCCTTTTTGTGCAGGGAGGAGGCAGCTGTGCAGCGCTGTGGATTCACTGCTGGCACAGAGGTACACAGATGTCTGGGTGGTGCTGGCGGACCCCAGGGTCAGGGAGAAGCCATTCTTCTTCTTCCTGGAGACACTGTATCCATCAGGGAAATCTCCTTTCTCAAGATTGTCAACCCCATAGGAGAAATGGAGCAGCCGCAGCTCCAGACCTGGGTCTTGTCGATACCAGAACATTCTGTTGTGGCCCATATCCTGGAAACACTCCATCACAACTTTCTCTCCCCTTCCCTTGATCAGATATCTTGCAGTTTGGGTTACTTTGGCATCCATGAGACCTGAGGAAAAAGGGAAAAGGAGGTGGAAAAGGAGGTCATCAGGAAGCCCAATGAGGTGAAAGTCTTGTATCCAGGGTCTAGAAATAATAGGGCAGTGGTTTGCCATTAACTCCCCGGACTCACCTACTCCCAGGAAACAAAAGGCCACACCACAGAGGAGCCTGAGTTCCATGGCAGGTTCGAGACCAGAAAGGGTCTTCTCCCAGGCACAGGCTGCAGGCTGATTGACATCTCTGACATCACTGTCCCTGCCCACACTCATGAGCCTACAGCAACCGTACAGATCCCAGAGGGTTTAGAGGGGCAGAGTGAAAGCCACCCTGTCTCCTCATGGCAGTGTCGGGTGTGTGTGTGTGTGTGTGTAGAAGGTTAACACAGCAGGCCCGAGAAGCCTATCTTACAAGGACCTGCTGGCAAGGCAGGCTCTTGGCCTGTGTCCGGGAACTTGGGTTTCAGCAGTGTCCTGCCGTTTAGCAGCTGGTGAGTGCAGTTGGCTGTGTCTGGCTGCCGGCCTAGGCCAGGAGGTTTATGCCCAACACCCACTTTGCTTCTCTGAGTCTGAAATGTTGGTTCACGCTGGGTGGAGGGTGCCTGAGGGGTCAGCTGCTGCATTTGTGGGCTAGCCCTGCCGTCATGGGGGACAAGCAATGGAAATGTATTTTCTCACTCTTTCGGAGGCTAGAAGTCCAAGATCAAGGTGTCAGCAGGGCTGGTTTCTTCGGAGGCCTCTCTCCTTGGCATGGAGATGGCCGTCTCTCTCTGTCTTCACGTGATCCTCCTGTGTATGTCTGTGTCCTAATTTCCTCTTCTTATCAGGACCCCAGTCCTGGATTCCAGCCCACCCCAATGGCCCCATTAACATGAATTACTTCTTGAAAGATCTTTTCTCCAAATAGTCCCATGCTGAGGTATGGGGGTTAGAACTGCAACACGTGAATTTTGAGGGGACACAATTCAGCCCATAATACCAGCTGCCAGAAATACCTGGGTGCTGAGTGTCTGGTAGCCTTCTCTGGGCAGAAACACTGCCCACAACAGGACTGCCTGTTCATTTCTGGGTGAAAGTGTGTGCCCTCCTGGGAGGCGGAGAGCACAGGACATCTTGTGTAGATTCCTCTGTACCCTGCCAGTGTCTTTTCCCCTCTAACCTGGCTGTGTACCCAGGTCTGTGTCATAGATCTCAGGCATGACATCAGCAGCATGCCGTGTGCATGACTGGAGACCTCCTGGGGAACCTGGGAAGCAACCACGAGTCCCGGAGGGTAAGGAGGAATCGGCCAGGTGGACCTGGTGGAGGAGGTGGCATGTACATTCAGCTGGGACCTCTGGAGTGGGGTGGCAGTCACCCTGCAATGCAGTTACCCAGTGACTGCAAATAAGGTGTTGATCTGGAGAAAGGAAACCCAGGGCCAAGAGCTGAACTGACAAAGACAGCTTGTGCGGAGATCAAGTCGGACTGGACAGTCGAATGCTGTTTGTTGCTGGTGAGGGTGCTGGGGACGGGAAAGCTGGATGGGCTGTGGAGCCCTGGAGGGAGGCTCTCAGGACCCTTGTGTGTCTGAGGTGGAGAGAAGTGCCCTCTAGCAGGTGCTACCAGGGAGGCTGGATGAGTATCAGATGAATTCTGATGAAGGGTCTGGGCCAGGGAAGGCACAGCCACCTCTCCCCTGGTGACACCCCTTTCTGGGAAAAGAGGAAGCGGCTGTGCAGTGTTGTGGGTTAACTGCTGGCAGAAATGTCCAGATGTCTACAGGTTAGGAGAAATTCTCAGTATTACCTTAAAAGGGGCCATATGTCTTACAGACTTCACATCTGTCGGTTCCCCTGGCACCAACTGATGAATAGATCAGTTTCAGCCTCATTCCTGGCTCTTGTCTGAATCAGCACCTATAGGTCATAGTACATATTTTGGTTCACATCACAGAGACACCTTCTTTTCTGACCCTGAAACCTAATTACCTGGGATTTTTGTGACATCAGCATCCATAAACTGTGTGGATGAAAACAGATGGCACATGAAGAGAGAGCTTAGGAGGGACACCAATATATAAGCACCTGAGACAGTCTTACTATAGGGGTCTAGCCCACCAAGTTCAAGGACATCCTACCTGTTCCCTACTCTAAAGACACAAAGGGCTATAATCAGAGAGAAGCCCCAGTGCTTGTGGCAGGTGAGTTCATGTGTGGGGGCAGGGGGTCTGTGTAAGCTCTGGTGTTAGTATAATAAGACCTGGGTGCTGGGGAGCCAGCCTGTGACATCATCAAGTCTGCCCTGTGTCTGTGCTCAAAGCCATCTTCCAAAGACCAGAAGCCACGGCCGTTGTCTCCGTAGCACCAGATGGGATTTTTATGTACAACTTGTCAACTCGAATGACCATAGCTGGTGCCCTCTATTTACACAAGGCCTGTAGCGGTAAATTCTTATTTATGTTGACTTCTTAAACTTCTTCTTTAACTTTTAAATTCTTATTTACTATTTTCAATTATAGTTGACAAACATTATTATATTAGTATCAGGTGCTTAAGCCTCTTCTCTCTATGCATATTATTGTTTCAGCATGACACCTATTTTTATTAATGTATAGTGATTATGTTTTCCAATTATTTCCATAGCCCAGATCATTAAGTGGTGAATCCTTATCATTTCTAGCATCTCCCTAAACTCCTCCTCAAAATTGCTTTTACAAAGGTACCTGAATCTCCACATTTATATTCATTCCAGTGACTGTCTTGTTTTAAAGATTTCCATCTTCAACAATTCTCCTTTGTGGGGGCCATGCAAGACTGTCCCCTCACCTGAGCCTACGTTTTTGTGCTCGGTCCCTTGCAGTTTGCTGAAGGAAGCCAATCTGTCATTGAGGACCATGAGGCGGAAGGGAAGGGACTATAACATTCACACCCCTTTTCTCTTTAATTCTTTCTCCAGAGACACCTCGCCACTCTGCCCACCCACTCTGCTCTGTGACCCTGTATTCTCTTTTTACCTTCTCTATTTTAGTCCAAACACTGAGATGCTTTGTTCTCCCAGCTTAGCCCAGGTTGAGAACATGTTTTCTGTTCCTCACTTTTATTTTTTATTCTTAGACATCCCCTTTTACTCCTTTCTACATTTATTCAACCAAGAACCTATTTCACATCTATTTTTCATGTTCAAGGAGCTTGTAGGGAATAGCAAAAAGGAAGCTGGGAGAGCACTGTGATCTCTCCTGGAAGGAGAGGGACCTGGATTGCTGGATGCTACCAGGGGAAAATTTAACATTTCACGTGTATGTGTGTGTGTGTTTGTGCCCACGTGGTTGTGTGTCTTCCTCTCTCCCTTTCATTTTTACATGCAATTTGCTCATGTCTACCTTTGTATTTATTTTATCGTGGTGAAATAAACACACACAATCAAAACTCAGTTCTCTTCAGGAATCAGTTCTAAGGGTCGGTGTTGCACTGGGCTCCTGGCTTGTCCTCCAAAAGTCCTCGGTTACTACCATGGGAAGTTGGATGAAGCCCATGTGTTTTCATCATGACTGAGAGGGGGATTGAGTTTCTGGGATATGGCGATGAGTCAAGTTTGATGCACTGATGGAGATATTAGGTGACGTTATCATGCAGGCAGTTGTATAAAGTGAGCTGGTGCTCAGATCAGAGACCTGGGTAGAATATGCAGTTTGAGTTATCAGAATATTGACTTTTGTTAGAGTGATAAACTTGGGTGAAATTGTTCAGAGCAAGTGTATTATGTAATAAAAGGATGGAATGCTGAAGAAAACCATTGTTAGGGGGATAATATAGAAATAGTAGTCTACCAAGAACATGGGCAATGAGGGAACCCAAATTAATATTAAAACAAATTATGAAAATTGTTCCAAACCTGAAAATCAACTGAATCTTGTAGACATTCCTTTAGCATGTGTGAGGTTGAGTGAGGTGTGACTTAGACATTGGAAGTAGACTCCATGAAGTCCAAAACCTATGAGGGACCGTGCCGAAGGAGAACTCTCTGGGTCCTAGGAAACGAGGGGCTAAAAAGCAGAGTAAAGTGGTGTCTAAGGCAGGCCAAGCTCAGGTTAAGGCTATTCCATCTCTAGGCCCTGGTAGAATAGGGGCTAGGTTTGTGAAATCCTGTGTAAGTATGAAGGGGTCTCTCTACATCATCATTGTTCCCCAGGCTCCCGCGAGACAGCCATCACTTACGATGACTTCTAGGAACCAAGAGTACGTCATTGGATGGTGGACGCATTTCACAGGGATGAGTCTTTGGTCTTATAACCCCAACTCACATCTCTGATTCAATCAGTATAAGTCTATTTATATTGGAGAGGCAATAAAACGTGTAGTGGAAATCTAGTTTAGACCTAAAGAGCAGCGATTTTTGTTGTTTAGAAATATCTGAGCAAGTCTTTCAGAAGAAAGGGACTGCAGCCCCTGAACCTACCTGCATAACAGCGTGAGGTGCCCCCAGGAGAGAGCTCATCCTAAAGGAGAGGACAAGGGGCTGGCAGGGTAGACCAACCCAGTAAGACAGCCATAGCTCTTGGAGGGATGAGTGGATTCTGAGCCTAGCTGGGGCTTTGTTGCCAGAATTTGTATCCTGGATGAGGTTCTTTGCATTCCCTGGTGCCACATTATAATTCCTATTTTAGTGACTGGTGAGGAATGTATGTGATTCAATGAGACTTTGTGCTCAATTTTCTGTAAGACACTGGGGATCAAGAAACAGAACTATAGTCTTGCCCCTCCAACACAGAGAAGAAAAAGGAAATGCTTGAGCAAAAGGTGTCCTCTTGTTCTTTATTAGTGGAGACACCTACCACTTTGCAGGAAACCATATCCCGAGTAATGGTGGAATCTGCTGGGAAAAACAGTAGGGTTGCTGGATTGTGGTGCTTGGGAAATAAAATTGTACAGAGCAGAAGCATCAGCAGTGACTGACAGGTAGTTTAGGGCACATTAGGAAAAGAAAAGAATCCCATGGTACAATGGGACCCAAGAGAGGCAATAACATCCTTGTCAGGGTGACTTATAGCATAGAGTAAACATGGGGCTGAAGTGAAGGAACATAAACTCTATTAGAGTCTGTAATTTGTCTTGTTTATATGTACATGTGAAGACCCCTAGATATTCCCCAGCCTGTATGGGAGGGGACTTTGCAGGGGGCTTAGATCCTGGACTGGTCGGAGGGATGTTGGAGAGGTGATGGAGAGAAGGTTGGTTCATTCATTCACTTCACACTGTGAGTACTTCCTTCAGGCACTCTGGAATGGTCCCTGCTCTAATCAACCTCAACGTGGATTAGTGTGAATTTCAAATAACGAACAACTGGGGGTGTTAATTGCCATGAGGTTATAAGTTCAGGCTGCCAGACAGCACCTAACAGAGGAACTAATCAAACCAGCCAGGGGTTTGAGGACATTTTCCTGGGGGAAATGACTTCTCAACTGGTAGGCAGAAGAATTATTGTTAGTTAGGTGTCCAGGTAGAGAGGGAGAGGCAGGGTGCTCTGGGTTAAATGAACATTATAGGTGATGGCCCAGGAGTGAGTCAGCATGGGACATCCTTTGGGGACATGAGAGAGGTGGCCCCCCTCTGGTATCATGGAAGGCAGTTGTGGTAACTGTAGAAAGAGGAAGTTCACGTTAGGGTGGTAGATAGGTATGCCAAGACCACATCAAGGAGGGTGCTTGTGAAGTAACATGAACTTGAGACTTGAGCTAGGTTTATGGAAGACTCTGATGGGTTTTAAGCTCAAGAGAGTAGTTTGTGTATTGGGGTAGGTAGCAGACTAGAGGGGAGGGTAACTACTTGAAAGGTGTTTAAGGAATTGAGGTGACAGATGACATTTGCTGGACCGTTATCAGTGAAGTTAGAAAAATTAGTAAAACTTGCAAGGAATTTAGTACTTAGAAATGTGGAGGTGTGGCCATGGACTGGGTGCATCATTGCCTTGAGCGTTTGGTTGGGCAGCGGGCCCGTTGCTGAGATGAAAATGGGAGGTGTCAGATTTAGCAAACAACTCACAGCCTGCCCTTCCCCCAGCGACAGCACACCCACGTACAGGTCCTAGAATATGGGACAAAATTGTGTTGAGTGAGTGGGTTGGAATGGAGTGGAGTGTACAGCTTGGCCATCAATGAAGCCCAGTAAGGAGAAAGGATGGCAGGGTGTGTGAAATCGCTTTTCTAGGCAAGGAATTCCTTACCACGGCACTGGACCAAACACAGTTCGCTTGTCCTGCCTGAACTTTGACAAGCTCACCGGTGCAGCAAGTGAGAGCAGGACATGTTGCAGACCTGTAGACCGTCAGCCCAGAAGCTGGGGAGTGGAGGAGGGACTCCTGTGGGCACAGATGGTGGGGGAAGGTTTTCCTCCTGGTGGGTGGGGCACCCTGAGGGAGGAGCCTCCTTGCTCTGTGGCTGCCCTTTTTGTAGGGGGGGCCCCGGGCCATGCCATGCTGTGGATATACTGCTAGCACAAAGGTACAGAGAGGTCTGGCTGATGCTGGCCGACTCCAGGGTCAGTGGGAAATTTTTCTTCTCTGTTCGAGACACCTTGTACCCATCAGGGACATCTCCCTTTTCAGTATGGCCCACATTAATTGAGTAATAGATCAGCTTAAGCCCCAGCCCGTGGTCTTGTCGATACCAGTACATAGCGTCATGGTCCATATTCTGTGAACAAGTCACTGTCAACTTTTTTTTGGTCTCTGTGATGAGGTGTCTCGGAGTCTGGGTCACTTTGGCTTTCAGAGGGCCTGTGAAGGAAGGAGACAGAGCTAGAGACAGCAGAGGAGGGCACCTGGTGCTGCAGCCACTAGGAAGGGGCTCCAGCTAAGACCTGCAAGCTATGGCCAAGGGCTGCCCACGCGGTCTGGGACTCACCTGCTCCCAGGAGACAAAGCACAACACAGCCCAGGAGCTGGGGGCTCATCGCCGCATCGCACAGGTGTCTGCCAGCTCCAGGGGTTCCACTTGGTTTCTGTAATGTCTCCACCTGGGCCTCATTTCCAAGAGAGAAGCCACTCCCCTTTTCTCAGGGGGCTGGCATTTAACATGGTCAACCAGTACCCACCAACACAGGCTGGTGACGCTTGTGGTCACTGTCATTGTCCCTGCTCTGCTTTGAGGCTGCTTGTTTCTAAGCATTGGACAATGTCTTCTTTGCCATGTATGCTTGTCAAACATGGCAAATATCTGCATTTTGCAACCTCGTAATGAAAATTGGTATGACATTTTGAGTATCACTTAGAAATGTGAAAATATGGAACTCTCACTATCATCAAATCTGTGCTTTTATACTACAGAAGTCCTGACTTGTACTCTGCAGAAAATTCCCATGTCTATCTTTGTGGGTAGCCACTGATGCCTTTTTTAGCCACTACCTTTACAAAGAGTCTCACATGTAAAAACAG
The DNA here is from genome assembly GCA_007922815.1 of Macrotus californicus. NCBI lineage: Eukaryota > Metazoa > Chordata > Mammalia > Chiroptera > Phyllostomidae > Macrotus > Macrotus californicus. Next base: position 12,343 of record VMDR010011226.1, on the reverse strand, counting down.
GCAAATCTACCCTTGGATTATTTTATTGATCTGCACCAGTTCAAAACCCTAGCTGCAGGGCTCTTTCCTCATCAGCAGATTGGCCGGGGGCACTAGCAGCTGCCTTCTTCAAGGTCAGGGTTTGGTGTCTCTCTCTTCCTTTTCCTCTTCTGTCTCCTTCTCTGGTAACCTCACGTTTTCACAGCCCGCTCAGTTCCTCTGTGTGCTCTTCACAATGGCTTTGCTTTGCCGCCTTCTCCATACGTGGGTCCCCAAGGAAGGTTCATGTCCCTGAATGTGTGTGGCAGCTGGGTTGCTCTGGACCCACATCAAGGGGACCCTGCCTGAAGCCGGGGTGTCACTGCTTCTCTTCACAGTTTCCCCTCCAGCGGCACGTATCGGTCCCTTTTCTGGGTCACTAAGTCCTTCCGGCACCGAGGTGACTTTCTTGGGGTTGCCCAGAATATCTTCCTCCTGGAACATGTTTGAGATTTTCTTGTGCTTTTCTGGAACCAAAGCGTTCTTGGTGAGGTAGGGTGGGGTGGGGAGGAAGAGGACAGAGAAAGGGACTGTCTTATCCCTCCTAATTGCTTCCAACCACAGCTAGAACTTTCCAGAGACCTTCTGTATTTTGCCAAATCGTTATCACCTTTAAGCAAGAACTGGGCCCTCATCCTAGTTTGGGGGCCCCAAACCTCAGAACTGGCTTTCTTGTCCCCAGCAGCCCCTATTCCATGAGAGTGAGGGACACAGTTGCTCCCAGGACGTTAACTCTGCTGTAAGAAGGAGTGTCCTCTCTTTACATTTCTGCCCTACTCCTTTCTGGAAAAGTGGGGGACAAGTGCACTTCTGCCTCAGTGCTGTCCTGACAAGTCCTCTGTAGCCTAGCTCCGGGCACAGGTGTTCCCGAGGGAAGGACAGCCACACTTGTCCTCAAGAACCTGCCTTGGGTCAGTAACTCCATGTTACTTAGTAAACCTCCTCACAGTTAACCAGCCTCACTATCTCCTTCTGCTCCTGTCCATGGGATTTTCCCAGGTTCCATGGTGTGGTCAACATCATCGAGGCTGAGAATGCCACCGCAGAGATATACAGCTTGTCCCAGCACTGTCCACATTAGATTAACCCAAGGTTCTATATTCTGATCCCCCACCAGCTAATTGGCTCAGACACAAGCTCCTCCCCCTCCTCCCCATCCGTTGCTGGGGCTGCTCTGGAGTCTTCTTTTTTGCAAGACACTAAGGTGCCGCAGCTAACTTGAGTCATGGTAGGCTCACATTAGGAACCAGTTGCTGTACGAAGGTATACCTTCCCACCCTTGCCTTCTAGAAGCTTCCCTGTGATCCCTCTTTTTCAGGGTCACCACATTCAAGAGTTTGGGGAACTCCCCTTGCCCAATGTGGGGCAGCCTCCAATGTCCCCAACAAAGGGGCTGGGTAGAGGAAAGAACCCTCTGGATGGCCAGGCACCCCCCACCCCAAGCCACCTCCCTCCACCTTGCACACTTCAGTGCCTCTCCTTCTGGGCTGCCCACCCCCACCTGCTTGTCCTGGTGCATCTGCCCTTCTTCACTGCTTGCTCTCAGACTCCTCCTCTGAGGCCCCACCTCATAAATCTGTTGCTTCTCCCATCCACCCTTCCCGGGGACACAGTCTCAATAACAATAGCTATGCCTGCCTCTACCAACAAAGGAGCCATTTTTCTGAAATCCCTGTAGAAGAACACATGTTTTATCCCTTTAAATATATAGAAATCAGTTGCTATGGGTGATTCTGAGCCCAGATGTCAACTGTAGAATTTTCACCACATGTCAAATCCTATTTTACTTACGCTCGGGCCATTTTGGTTCTTGAGGAAGTCACTCTGCCCTATATGTTTTTCTATACTATATGATTGACACTTGAAAGACCTCATGAGATCTATTTGTATATTGGGGTTTCTTTCAGTTGGTGACACGGTGTTCATTTTTATTAAGCTTCCCCCATCATCATTATCTGAAATGCAATGTTTATATTAAGGGATACCTTAGTGCCCTCTAGTGGAATAGTACTACTGAGGGCAGAATAACAGCCCCTAAAGGTGTCTGAAGTCCTAATCCTCACAACCTGTGAATGATTAGATTGCAAAAGAAAATTAAGGTTGTGGATGCAGTTAAGGTTGTTGATCAGCTGCCCTTGAGCTAGAGAGAGGATCCTGAATTACCCACTTGGGCCCAATCTAATCCCACGGGTCCTTAAAGGTGGAGAACCCCTCCCAGCCGAGGTTAGAGGGAGACATGAGCATGGGAGAAGGACATAGAGCTGGAATATTTACCACGAGGGCGGGACCACTGCACTCCTTGGATGTGCCACTTTCCTGCAGAGAACGTGGCTGCATTGATAAACGGCTGGCGTGGAGGGACTCAGCTCTCGGGTGTTCTGCTTTCCTTGGCCTTTGTTCCCCATGGATGTGGCAGACAGAATTCTGAGAATGACCCCAGTGACCCCTGCCCAGGTACAATCCCCTCCTTTTTGACCATAGGTGTAGGTGGAACCTATGAACATGATGAGCTATCACTCCTGGGATTATATTTTTTGGCAAGAGGGATGTTATCCAGGTGGGTCTATTCTAATCTCGCCAGCCCTTTAAAAGCGCAGTGTCTCTAGCTGGTAGCAGAAGCGGAGGTCAGGGAACTTGTTGAAGCATAAGAAGAATTGAATGAGCATTCTGGTCTTGGAGATGGAGGGGCCCGGAAAGAGACTGCAAGGAACCAAGGGAAACGCCCAGTAATAGCCAAGGATACAGGGGCTCTTTTCAAAATGAGTGCTTATTTTTTTCTTCTCTTGATCAGAATCGAACTTCATCAAAATGTTTCCACATCTGTAACCGAAAACTGAAGTTTGCCTTAGAAAATACTCACATTGGGTTAGTGCCTAGTGAAGTATCTACCAGGGGCAAGGACTTTGATTACAACAGCAACAGTGTCTTAGAGGGGACAAGAATGGGAAGAGAGAAGTAAGAAATTTTAAGGTCAAGGCAGGGCTTCTAAGTGGGGTCAGGAACCTTGAGGGCAGCGTTTCCTCCTTGGTTTGCATCTGTTTTGTGCAGAGAGGAGGCGGCTGTGCTTGGCTGTGGACTCACTGTCGGCGCAGAGGTGCACAGAGGCCTGGCGGGTGCCAGCCAACTCCACGGGCAGGGAAAATACTTCAATTCACTTCGAGACACCATACCCCCTGGGTACCAGGTGAATAAGTAGATCAGCTGTATTCCGTATCCTGGGTCTTAGCAGTGCCAGCACATTGCAAAATGATTCATATTCTGTGAACACTGTAGAGTTCATTCCTTTTTTGGTCCCTGAGGCCCTATGTCTTGGGAACTGTGTAACTACAGCATCCTGGAGGCTTATGGGAAAAAAAAAAAGGATGATCAAGGAAAGATAGCGCCTGGGGTGGGGACACAGATGCTACAGTACTGAAGAAATGTTTTGCTGTTGGAGTCTGGGAAGCCAGTGACAGGGTCCCTTGCCTGAGCCCAGGACTCACCTACTCGGACGAGACAAAGGACAACACAGCAGAGGAGCCTGATGTTCATGCAGCATCCGGTGAAATGCCCTCTGGGACTGTGATGGCTGTGGTCTCTGACACCAGCGCCTGTCTGTCATCTCAGGCAGGTAAATGAACTGTTTTGTGTCTCAATTTTACTACCTGTAGTTTGCACTAATAAAAGGACAAACCTTACAGAGTTGCTGTGAGGATTAAATAAGTTAATATGTCCAGTGGTTGTAACAATGCCTAATACACAGGACTCACAAATTAAGGTTTAGCTTTCCAAGTGGTTAACTAGTACTGCTGCTACTAACATCATCGTTTATTATTGAGTCTAATTTTTGTGCTGGGGATGGTGTCAGCCAATCCACATACATCTTCTTGACTACATAATGCTCTTGGGAGCCACATATTATTGAGTTCATTTTATAGATTAGGAAGTCATCTTTAGAGAGGTTAAATAGTTTGACAATGACCACATAAGTCTAATTCATATTCTAGTGAATATTTGAATAATAACGAGTACCATGGTGAGCTGATGGAGCCAACGAAGACTCCGCCTGGCTTTACTCTCTGGAAGCCTCAAAACAGAGGTCTCCCCTGCGAGCCCACACTCACCTCTTCTCAGCAGACACAGGGCCCCTGAGACGGTGGCTGGACTTTTGTCCCTTGCCTGTGCGTTGCCTGTCCAAGGTCTCAGGTCTGGTCTTGTGCAGGTGAGGACCAACGTCTCTAAGATTCGGCGCGTTCACATATGAAGAACCATCGATTTGTGGAATAGCTTCCCAGTGGCCAGGGAAGTCTCCAGAGAACCAGGGGTGAAGACAGGGGAGCTTGTGGAGCGTTTTCTTTGTAACCACAGTTTCTATCTCAGGGAGATTTAGTTAAAACTCCAGTGATTTAGAGATAAGAATACTGAAAGTGATTGAGGCATGGAAGGAGGACCTGAGGCTATGGGAAGAGGGATCAGGCTTGGAACTTTGAGACACTGTGTGGGAAGTAACTAGCTGTACGTGAGGAAGGCACCATGGACCAGAGACAGAGGCAGCCTGTGGAGAAAGCCAAAGGAACCTATTCCTGCTTCTCAGCTTGAAAAGGCTGTCCTGTAGGTGGCCATAGGCAACTGTCCAATCATACCACACTCATCTGGAAGGACACAGTTGTGCAAGCCCCAGCTGGACACTGCAGTTATGTGGGGGAGGAGTCAGCCCCGACTGTGGGCCCGGCATCTGCTGCTGCAGGAGAGACTGACCCAGAGTTAGCTTTCCACTCAGAGTGATGCTCAGACCAGACAGGCCCCTCGGGGCTGAGGAGTCTGGGGACATTCACAGTGGCCTCTGTAGCTGAGAGGCTGATGGAGATGGAACTTCCTCACCTTTGTGACATTGCTTGTTGTGCAGGCTGTAGGTGACATGCAGCGCTGTGTTGGCTGCTGGCACAGCGGTACCGAGACGGCTGAGAAGGGCTGGTCTACACTAGAGTTAAGGAAAATGTTCCTTTCTCATTCTGGAGACAGTGGACTCACAGGAGCATCTCCCCTTTCTCCATGCTATTAACATTGTATGAATAATGAGTCAGTAGTTGAGAATACACATGAGGATGTAAAGCACAGCACGGGGAAGAGAGTCAATGATGATGTGATAACTATGTGTGGGCCCAGGTGGGTAGTGGAAATACTGGGAGGGACACTTTGTAAAGCATATGGTTTTCTAACCACTGTGCTGGGCGCCTATGAATACAAAATAACACTGAATGTAAACTGTACTTGACAAAAATTAAGTTCTAAATATCAAAGGAGAGATAAAGAGGGTCAGTGGGCACCAGAGAGAGGTTCAGTCCACCTGTGGAGTGAGAGTGATCACGTGGCTGGGACGCTGACCCAGAGTGGCCCAAGGCTCAGACTGAGGCTCACACAGCATGAACTACTCAGAGCTCTCAGGATCCCACATCCCACACCCAGGAACCTTTTGTGCCTTCTGAGGAAGTAACTCACCCATGTGCCTGTCTTTCTGTGTAGACAGCAGGTGGCCAAGAAACGCTGTGTGAGTAACTGCTGGCACAGAAGTAAACAGCTGTCTGGTTGGGGCTAGCAGTCTTCACAGAGAGGGAGAACTTTGCTTTCTCTGTTCTGGAGACACTGTACCCATCGGGGATGTCTCCTTTGTTAATGTCTTTGACACCGAAGGAATAGTAGATCAGCCGTAGCCCAAGTCCTGGGTCTTGTCGGTACCAGTACATAGAGTCATGAGCCTTATTCTGAGAACATTTCAGAGTAATACTGTTTCCTGTCTTTGCGATCTTATTCCTTGGGGTCTGGGTAACACCAGCATCCATGGACCCTGGGGGGAAACCAAACAGAAACTGGAGACAGAGCCTAGGAAGGGTCCTCTTGCTTCAGTCTCAAGGGAGAAGCACCAGCCAGGACCTGGCAGATTGAATGCAGGGGTTTCCCATCTGTTTCCCAAACTCACCTGTTCCTAGGAGACAAAAGGCCACATAGCAGAGGAGCAGGGAGCCCATGGCTGGGAGGGGCAGGGAAGAGGTGATTCCAGCTCTGAGTGTTGAGGGAAGCAGGGCAGGGAAATAGGACATTGTAAGGATTCAGTAAGTGATGTCATGGGCCCTCAGGACTTCCCTAGGCCTCAGAGGAAGATACAGCCACGCCTCCTTCCCCCTCAAAGATCTAACCTCCTTACTCCTTTATTGCTCAGGCAGGTGGTGCTCTGGTTTACTTATGTCTTCTGTCAGTAGAGGCTGAAACTCTGACTCCCTTCTCTTCCCCTCCTGGGTCTTCCTTGCAATCTATCAGAGGCCAGCCTCTCCCTCTCTTTCCAGGGCTGACTGTGTTGGTTGTCTGGGGAAGCATCATTTTCCCAGATGGATAGGCTGTCACAACAATTCACAACCTCCTCAAATAGAGGGAATCTAGTCTCATTAGAGGGCTGTGACACTCACATTTCTCTAACATTTCTCTTCTTTCTGCATTTGTTCATTTTTTTTCTAGCTCAGATCAGGGTGACCTGTGCAATTTGAATACAGTGACCATAAAGCTTGAAGGGCTTTCTTGTTTCCTTTTTTCTTCTTTCTTGTTTTTAAAAGATGTTATATATTTATTTTTAGAGAAGGGAAGAGAGGGAGAAAGAGAGGGAGAGAAACATCAATGTGTGGTTGCCTCTTGTGCACCTCCTACTGGGGACCTGGCCAGCAACCCAGGCATGTGCCCTGACTGGGAATCGAACTGGTGACCTTTTGGTTCTCAGATCAGCACTCAATCCACTGAGCCACACCAGCTAGGGACTGGTCTGTTTTTTTCTTTTCTTTCTTTCTTTCTTTCTTTCTTTCTTTCTTTCTTTCTTTCTTTCTTTCTTTCTTTCTTTCTTTCTTTCTTTCTTTCTTTCTTTCTTTCTTTCTTTCTTTCTTTCTTTCTTTCTTTCTTTCTCTTTCTTTCTTTTCTTCCTTCCTATCCTTTCCTTTCTTTCTTAGAAAGGCAGTGATATTAACTTTGTTCCCAATCACCACACTGTTCTCTAATGGCTGCTGCCTTTCTGGTCAACGTTCTCTGCGTGAAGATTATTACTGCAAATATCGGCTCCTTGTACAAAGGTATTCACTGAACCTGTGTATGTATTTCAAAGAAACACTTATCACCTTCACTCATATTTTGAGTTAACTGAAAATAGTTGAACAAAGAGATAATTTTAGCATAACATCAGTTATTCCTGATATTAGAAGGAAAGTGTTCAATATTTCAACACAACAGCTTAAAAACATAGCAAAGCTACGATGACAGTGTGAAACCTTGTCTATGTAATTCACCAATAGTCATAATAGGAAAAGTTTTCTTTTTATATTTTCCTTTTGATTGTAAGACTTTCTAATACATGCAGATTAGATATATTATTATAATGCCCTCCTGTCCCACCTTCAATAAGTACCAACTCTGACCTCTCTTGTTTCTTTTCCACCCGCTTCTCTACCTCCTTTGTTATTTTGCATAACCACAGCTTTACTTAGGAGTACCCAAGCACGCTTTACACCTGCTGTATACATTCTGTATGACTTATACCAATGTTCTCTCCCTTCTAATCTCTCTTTCTGGGTAGAGTTCTCCATTAGTAATGCCAAGAGAAACATGGACTTATTCCCATAACTTGCTTATTCAGGGTCTCAGTTAATGCACACAGGATAATTATAATGAATATTATCATTTTGGGTTTGTCTTTAACAGGAAAAATATCATTGCCTTAATCTGTAATTCTTAACATCAACATGTTGTTTTGCTGCCCCCTGCTGGAGACAGTGATTTGAGTGGAAGGGAGATTTGGGAGCTGAATGGTTGCTCTACTTGCCGGGGGGTCACATCGGTTGAGAGAACAAAGACTCAGGTCCAGTGGATTCCTACAGGAGAAGTTTGTAGATGCAGGGCAAGGAGAGGAAAAGCAGAAATCGCTCCGGGAGCAGAGCTAGGCCAGAGCAGGTGAGCGAGATTATAATCAGAGGAATGGATGGAAGAGACACAAAGCTGGATGGTGATGGAACTGAACGGAGAGCGTCCTCGGTGCGCAGGTCAAAAGCTCGCCCTGCTCCGGGAGAATGTGACTCTCGAGGCTGTCAGTCCGGTTTATGGGCCCACTTCCTCCTCTCTTTGTGAATTATTGGTCTGTGTAACAAATACCCTCTGTGTACCAAAAGCAATATGACTTTTTTTTCTTTTTAGATTTTATTTATTTATTTTTTGTAGAGGGGAAGGGAGGAGGGAAGGGAGGGAGAGAAACTTCAATGTGTGGGCTGCCTCTCACAGGCCCCCAACCAGGGACCCGGCCCACAACCCAGGCACATGCCCTGACTGGGAATTGAACCAGCGACCTTTTGGTTCACAGGCTGGCACTCAATCCACTGAGCCACGCCAGCCACGGCACAAAATGACTTTCTACTACTGATTAGTGCTTTTTGTGTCATAAGAAATGTTCTCCTACCTGCAACTCACAAAGATGTTTCCCTGTATTTTCCCCTAACAGGATCTGTAGTTTTCGCTTTTACACTTAGCTCTGAGTCATCTCGGTGACTTTTATTTAAGATATGACATACCAGTGACGTTTAGTTCTTTCCATGTGATTGTCCAGTTGTTCCAACATCATTTGTTGAGAAAATTACTATCTTAATGCATTAACGTGTTCAGTCCAAAAACATGATGTATCTTTCCATATTAATGCTTTCTTTATTTCCTTTGCCATAATCCATAGTTTTTCATTGAACATCTTTTGCTGACTGTATTCCTCTTATTGATGCCATTATATATGATTTTTTTTCCTGAAAGTTAATTTTTTGGTTGTTTGCAACTAGTCCAAAAACGCTCGACTTTTTTCTATTGACCTTGTATCTTGTGATCTTGCTAAATTCATTCATTATTTCTACTTGTGGTTCATTGATTCCTCAAGGTTTTCTATATAAACAATCATGTAATCTAAGAATAATGATCATTTTACTTCTTCTTTTACAACATTCAGGACTTTTATGTCATATTTTTGGCCCATCACACTGGTGAAGACCTCCAATATAATACCGAAGAAAATATTGTAATGTGAGAGGGAACATCATACTCTATTCCCAATTATAGGAGGAAAGAGTTCAATATTTACCATTAAGTAGGATGTCAGTTGTCCATTTTTCATTGCTACCTTCCATCAGATTGACAAGCTGATTTTCTATGAGCAGTTTGCTGGGAGAATTTATTTTAAATGCATACTGGATTTTCTCAAAAGTTTTCTCAGCATCTGTTGAGGAGGTTGAATCATTATTCTTCATTGTTCTGCTAATATGATGAAGCACATTGATTTTTGAATGCCAACCCATTGTTTGTCCTGCAGTAAACCTACTGGTTAGGATGTATTATCACTATATACGTATATACACATTTGAATTTGGTTTGCTCATGTTTGGGGAAGGGTTTTTCTCATCTATGATCATACAGGATGTTTTTCTGTAATATTTTTGTCAGATGTTGACATCAAGGTTTTGCTGGCTTCACGTAGTGAGCTGTGAAATATTTCCTTCTCTTTGTGTTCTAATGAAATGTTTATGTAAAATTGTCTTTTTCCCCATAAATGTTTGACAAAATTCACCAGGAAAGGAATCTGGGCTTGCAGTTTTCTCTGAAGGGGCATTTTTGATGAATAATTCAATTCCCTTTGCAGAGAATTTTTACATTTCTAATTTTATCTTAAATGAGTTGGTAAGTTGTATTTTTGAACTAATTTTATTTCATGTACTGGCACTGCTTATTTTTGATATTCTGACATCATTTTAATATCTGTTGTATCTGTAGAAATATCTTTTTATCACTGATATGTCTTTTCCCTTTTTTTCTTAATTACTGTGGATTAATTGCTTTTATGAGTTGATTGAATTATGACCATGTTCTCTTCTAAATCCTTGAACATATTTTTATAATAGCTGTTTAAAAGTCTTGTCTGAAATTTTCAACACCTGTATTATTTCAGGGTTGGATTTTATTGTCAATTTTTCCCTACCTATAGGTCATATTTTTCCATTTCTTCCCGTGTCTAGTACCTTTTCATTGCTTGATTGAAATTATGGACGCTCCTACAATGTTGAAAGTCTCGTTTGGCTTTTATTTTTCTTGCCTTTATTTAGAGAGTGCCAAAATATTTGTCCTAAAAGGCAGTTCACTTACTGGCAGATCAGCTGGATTCCTGTGGAGGCCTCGTTAGAGCAGTTCTGGGGTGCCCAACTCAGAGCTCTGGGGGAGCCCTACTTCTGTGGGCACAACCACTGCAGGGGTGTGGGTGTATCGCCAAGGCGTTCAGTGAGGTCTGTCCACTCAGGCTGGTCAGAATTCAAATGTCCCCAGTGAGTAGTATAGAAGTACAAAATAATTTCTCTCTCTCTCATTCTTGATTGTATCTATTTTTCTTACATTTTCATCTGCATCTTTATGGCAAACACTAACACTGATTTCTTCTGGGAGAAGGTGGGAGCAGAGGAGAAAGATCAGAGCCTCTTTACATGGCTAGAACTGTCAACAATCTAGAAAACTGGGCAATGCCATAGAGAGAGGGTGTCTTACCCACTTTTACGTGGCATTTGAGACTCACATAACAATTCTGAAGAGCCCTCTAGTGGTATTTTGATACATGGAGTAGCATATAAATACAGCATTTCATATCTCGGCGTATAATCCTGCAATCCTGCGTACATAAATCTATCTGTATAAGTATTTTCAACGCCGGCTGGAAACTGGAGGAACACTGGGGTGTGCCCCTGGAGGAGGGCATAGGGACACTGAGCATCGTTTAGAAGCAACAGACTAGACATTCACACAGAAAAGTAATGAAGTGTTTCCCTCACTTGGAGCTGAGTGGAAAATCCAAGAGAAAACTGCACACACAATAAAGTTGGATTTACGTGACTTTAAATGCATACATGTGAGACAAGAGGTGCGTACTCCATTCACGGCTGGGTCATGACCAGCCTGCTGTTTCCCCTGGGATTTTAAACCCAGGTTTGGAAGGAACTGGGCTACTCTTTATCAGTGTGTTGGGATGGTGACAGCTGAATTTGTGACTTTTAGGGACCATCTTATTGTCATGAGGACTGGAGGGAAAGAGAAAGACAACAGGGAAAGAAAACAGGAAGCAGACAGAACAAGAGAAAGGAAAATGGGAGCCGTAGGGACTGCCGTTCCAGACCCTTGCCCAAATGTTTTTGTTTTACTTTTCCCCAGAATTGCCTGCTCATCACTCCTTGACTGCGGCTCGACACCCATCAGCCTGGTGTGAAATTCTACTGTGGCTCAAGCTAACTCCAGTTGACTTTTATTATAGCCCAATGCACCAGCTGCTTCCTGAGCTGGGTCCAGGATGCGTTTGTGCACTAAGAGGAGCTGGCATCGCAGCACTGTGGGCTGGCTGCTGGCGCAGAAATACAGAGCAGCGTCGCCCAGTTCAGAGGACTGGATTTCCAGGCTGCAGGGTGAGTTTTTGGAGCAATTCGCTGAGAATCGCTCTTTGAACAACTCGATTTCATCAACAACATCTTCGTTCTGAAAGGAAATCAAAAACTTAAACTCTTTTTTCGGGATCTGTTGATACCAGTAAACAACAGGGTGTCCTTTTTGGGGAGTGCAAGCCATCCTTGCTTTCTGTCCTTTGCCTTTGACCAGATGTCCTGGAGTCTGAATGACCTGGGCATCACTAGAGCCTGTAAGAGAGGGAAAGGGCGCTCAGAACGCTCAGGAGGGACCCTGAGAAGGGGGCTGGCCAACCCAGAACAGGATTTTTCTTTTGTGGTGAAGACTCACCTGCTCGCAGGAGACAAAGGGCTACATAGCAGAGGAGCCTGCAGCCCATGGTGGCATTGAAGTGGCAAAAGAAGGAGGCTTTTTACACCCATCTGCAAGCTTCTTGTGACGTGACGACTTTGCAGACTCATAACTGTCACGTCACCACTTCGTGATACTGGGTGAGACCGCCTCTTGGTATCAGAAGGAAGGCTTTTATTCTAGCTCAGCAAATACAACTCATTTATATTCTATTCATTTTTAAACTATTCATTTAAAAACATTTTGTATATATGTATTTTTACCAACAGAAAAATAGATCTATATTTTAGAAACTTAGACAATAAAGATAAAATCAAGCACCATATATCACTGGCAAAGATGATCATTGTAAACACCCCAGTGATATTCTCTCCAGATCTTTCCTTCTCTAGATAGATAGGTAAACAGATACAAAATATATTATTAGCAGCTTCTGAAAAATGTTTTCTACCATTGATGTGAACATCAGCCTCTAACTCAGAACTAGGCACTGCTTTTG
>VMDR010011225.1:0-28968 GCA_007922815.1 Macrotus californicus | reverse complement strand
AATCTATCCTCACAACTCTCCTTTTTAGAATTAAAATGTATGTATATGTGTATGTCCATGATTTTTTTATTTTTATACATAAACTTAATACTTTCTCAAATTTAAATTATTTTGTCTTGTTAATAGTATTAAACCTATAAAACATTTTGATAAGTAACCTCTTTCAAATGTGTAATTTCCTCATCCAATAACCTGGACTTGAATAACATTTTATATTTTTCTTCATATAAGACTCTTATCAAAATTACTTCTAGGTACTTCATATTTTTTGTAGTTATTGTGAACAAAGTCTCTTTTTCATCGTATTTTCTTATTCCTAGTATATAGAAATAGTCTTACTGTCTGTATGTTATCTAATACCTTCTTGGTGGACCCAGCATTATTTTCCATTTCCTTTATCTGGAGGTATTCAATTAGCTTTATTAATTTGAGTCAGTTTTTAAAGTTATCAAGCTCTATAACCATGTTCAAATAATGATCATTTGCCTTCTTTTGAATAATTTTATATCATATTTAATACATGTTTCAGATGTGCACTGGCTAGAACTTCTGACACAGTACAGTAGGAAAATGGCTACAACTTACATCACAAGTGGAAGTTAATCTTCCCTGTACAAACAAGCTCCTCCAAACACAGAAAAAGACCAACAAGAGGAAAACGAACAAAGAATGTGAATAGACATTCTTTGAACCTTTCTATACGTTCAAAAAGAAGGAAATACAAGCTGTTAAATATTTTAAAGTTTTACTTACTTATTTTTTAGAGAGAGGGAAAGAGAAGGAGAAAGAGAGGGAAACATCAATGTGTGGTTGCTTCTCACACTCCTCCCACTAGGGACCCAGCCTCAGCCCAGGCAAGTACCTTGACTGGGAATCAAACCAGAGACCCTTTGGTTCATAGGCCAGTGCTCAATCTGCTGAACCACTCCAGCCAGGACCTGTTAAACATTTTAAAAAATGTTTGGCCTCACTTACAGTGTGAAAAATGTTGTGGTGCTCTTTTTCAACCCTTAGACTGGAAAATAACCAGAATTTGTTAACACTGTGTGTTAAGAGACTACAGGAAAACAGGTGCTCCCATTTATTGCTGATGGGAATGTAAATTGATTTAAACCCTACAGACCTCTCTTCCCCATTTGGCAATATCTATCAAATAACAAATGCATACCCTTTGACCCAGCAATACCAACCCTAGGAATTTATCCTTCAAATATACTTGTTAATCGACCTACGCACAAGATTATCCATTGCAGCATTGTTTATAATGGCAAAAAAAAAAAAAAAGAAAGTCTATCAATAAGGAACTGGTTAACTAAACTGTACTATATCCATGAAATGGAATACTGTCCTGGTGAAAAAGAATGATGAGCTAATGATACAGAAATATCTTCAAGATACATATCATTAACAAAAATGAGACACAGAACAGTACGTATGTTGTGGGTATGCTACATTTATGGGGGAAAGTGGAGCAAGAAAAGAACATATATATTATTTGCATATTCATAAAGAAATTCTGGAAGAATGCATAAAGTGTATACAACCAGGATTACCTTTGGTTAGTCTGGGTGTGAGCCAATGGGAGACAGGAGTGGGAAAATTTAACTGAACCTGTTTATTTTTTTAAGTGTTTAAACTGTGAGAGAACAGACTGATGGTTACCAGAGAGAAGGGGATTGGGAGACTGGGTGAAAAAGGTGAAGAGATTAAACACAGACTGGTAGTTACAGAACAGTCATGGGGATGTAAAGTACAGCATAGGGAATATAGTCAATAATATTGTAATAACTGTGTATGGTGCCAAGTGGTACTTGAAATATTGGGGGGATCACTTTGTAAAATATAGAAATATCTAACCACTATGCTGTATACCTGAAACTAATAAAAAGTAATATTGAATGTAAATTGTAATTGCAAAATAAAATTAAAAAATAAATGTTTGAACTGTAAGAATGCGTTATCTATTGAAAAAATGTGGGTAAAGCATGTCAATGAGTTATACTCAACGTTTTAAAAATTAACTTTTAAATTGGCTCTTTTGGGCCCCTTTTAAATTGCTAACAGGGCCCCATGGAGTGGCTGGACAGACCCGCAGGGACTCGCTGTGTCAGGGGTTGTGTACATGCACGTGCAGCTTTCTGCTTGGAAGCTCGAAGACCTGGATAAGCTGGATTTAAATACTGGCTGTGGCCTTAGGCAAGATCTTTAACCACCACATGGGGTTGTCATGAGGATTGAATGAAGGAGATAATGTACAGGTTTTAGTTCAGAGCCTGGCATGTACCAAGTAGAAAAGCTTGTTTTCATGTTTTCTGAGAGTTGGTACTTGGCTTCTCCCTCCTCCCAAAGCACCTGTTACCTACTTCGCTTGAAAGCTCTTAGGCTCCGTGGTAACAGTTTGTTTGCAAGTCTGATCCCTGGAAGGCAGATATCCTGTCTTACTGAGCTGTGTCCTCACAGTACCGAATACATTGCCTGGCATGTAGTAGGTTGTAGCAGGCATACATAAATGTGTGTTTGTTCATCAGCAAAGATCTATGGAGCACCTACCATTTGGCCAGGCACTGTGCTTGCTGCATCAGATGGGTAGTAAAGTTAGGGTGATCACTTCATAAATTATATACATGTCTAGCTCTGGCTGGTGAGGCTCAGTGGATTGACTGCCAGCCTGCAAACTGAAGGCTCACCAGTTTGATTCCCAGGCCCCCAGTAGGGGGTAAACAAGAGGCAACCTATTGATGTACCTCTCACATATCAGTGGTTCTCTCCCTTTCTTTCTCCCTTCCTCCCCGTCTCTCTAAAAATAAATTAATTAATTAATTTTAAAAATGATATACATGTTTAATTACTATGTTGTACACTTGAAACTAATCATATAATATTGTAAGTCAGCTGTAATTGAAAAATAAAACAAAATCATAAAAAAAGAACAGTGAGCTTCCATTGAAAGATTTTAGACAGAAGAAAGAATTGGCTAGATTTTTATTTCTTAAAAACTTTCTGGCTGCTACAGAAAAATTAGGAGGCTTTTACAACTGTTGAGGATAATGATGGTGACCAAGTATTAAGTGAGTGAATAGATAACCCCAAACAACAATTAATCTCCAATTGTATTCAATGGACTCTAATACAAATTTACTCAATTTGTACCTTCTTTTATATTTCACTAAGAGGTATCCTCTTAATTCTAGATCTGGGAATTCACAGATCTCTATAAGCTTCAGACTATTAACCATTTTTAGGATGGTTACCTCCACAGACACGTCCTATTACCTATTGATATAATTTTACTGCAGAAGGTAATCAAATCTTGAAACATCTGCCCCCACATGTGGTAGGTTGCGCAGTCCTCACTCTACCCTACCCAACTACCCAATATCACTCCTTGCTACCACATCACACAATTATTCTACTTAGGAGAAGCCTCAAAGGAACTTTACAAGGAAAATAAGCAAGTGCATAGTTCTGGCAGAGGAGCAAAAGCAAACATGGAAACTGAGGAATATCAGAGTAAAGCCAGTTTCTATCTAATTTGTATGATTTTCACAGTAACTCTTTGGCTGCCTTAATCATCTAAAACTCAGTTTGGGTAACAGTTCAGAAAGTGGAACTCTTGGAACTGTAATGTCATTAGGGAGTTTCTGTTCTAGTAATAGCTATCTGGTGTACTTGGCCAAAGTTAATAGAATTCAAATGATGTGATAACAATGTTAATACACAATTTAAAACTCTGGAATTACTTTTATTCTATTCTTCATCTTGTAAAAAATAACATTATTACTGATATAAGTGCTAAGTAACAAAATTCTGAATGTCTCTATAGAACAGTATGACTTCAGGGGAAATTATTATTTTTTTCCTTGTTGTGACATTCTAAAAAAGGGAAAACAGGCATTGTTTGATAATATAATTAGTGCTATAGATATAAAATAAGTGGCTTCAAGCTGTGTGAATCTGAATGAGTAAAAATTCTAATGACAACAATCAAGATTTTAAATGTCTTATTAAAACACGTTTCCTCACCGGAGGAAAAGACTGTAAACACCATCTGAAAACAAATCTTACCTCTGAAGTCTCCTTGCAGAGTGACTTGATGACCTTGATAAGCACCCTCTGTGACAAAATTAGTCTTTGACTCTGAGGGGTAGCTACTTGGTAATTATATAGAAGTTAATTTTTTTTTAAACCTAGGGAAACACTTTATTTTGATGAAGTGACAAACATTACATGTCATTGATCTATAAAAGCTGGTTTGTCATGGTTACAATTTATCAATAGAGTGAGAGATGAGTCAAGAGAGCAGTGTGCCTTTGGGGTGTCTGAGAGTGCCTGGTACCGTGGGCTGTGCACCGACCTGAGTCGGTGAGTAACCTGGCGAGTAATTAGTAACAGTAACGATGACGAGCACGTGTATGGGGTGCTCGTTATACGGTCGGGACTTTGAAGCAAGCTTTATAAGTATTACGTGTACAACTACCAGTTCTCACAGTGGCACTAAGAAGTAGGTCCTTTGGTTATCCTCATTTTACAGATGGGGAGGTTGGATCACAGAGGATGGGGAACTTGAACAAAATCACAGAGCTAGGAGGCGGTGGGGCTGGGGTATGGAATCAAACATGTGCCCCTAGAGTCTTTAATCACTGCTGTTTCTTAGATGTGGGGGGACAAAAGTTGAGGTTTCGAAACAGTGGGCCATAGCCCATCACTTTAATGGCTCTTTTAGAAATTAAATAGAATAGAATGGAACAGAAAATATCAGAGTGCATGGCGGTAAAGTTAAGTCATATTTCATAGAATTACTGTCATTTATGTGTCTACACATAAGCAATCTGCTGCACAGCATCAAATGAAAAGGTACATTACAAAGCCTGATTGTCACAGATATAAAACTAACAGAATTAGTTTTCCAAAAAGGGAAGATATCACATCTATTTTATTTTTCCTGCAAAATTAAACTTAAAAGTACATCAGTCCAACTTATGTTTTTTTTATTTCAGATGAGACCAGGTGCGTTCAGGGTGGTAGGGCCGTAGACCTTGTCTTCCAGCTTCAAACAGCACACATTGATTTCACAGTTCATGTGGGTCAACAGATCAGTCATTTACTCGTAGACAAGTACGTGCAGATTGGGTCACAGTGTAAGAGGTGTTTTTTATACTGTGCATTGAGGTCAACAAAAAAGTGTTAGCAAGCCCACGATCCTGAAGTAATGCTTGATATATATTTTTTAATTATCAAAAGAAACATTATTGAGTTGATTAGTAGTCCTTAAGTTCTCTTTACTAAATAATTAAATTGTAAGAAATTTGAGAAAGAGTATTTAAATTTTATCTATTGTTTAAAAGTTTAACCAACTGAAAGTTGAAGGAAAAAGCCCCTAGAATTAGAAGTAGACAATTTAAAACCATAAATTAATAGTTTGAGATCTCATGTGATAAAGCATTTATTTTCCAGTTAAAATAAAAATTTGAACATCATAGTTCAAACTATTCCCATCTTTGGTCCTTTTTTTGCTTTTCAATATTTTTACACGAGTAAAGTTAGACTGATGCATTTTTAGGTTTAATTTTGCAGGTAAAATAAGATAGGTGTGATATTTTCCCTTTTTGGAAAACTGATTCTCTTACTTTCATATCTGTGAATCAGGCTTTGTAATGTGCTTTTCTTTTAATACTGTGTGGTAGATTGTTTTTGTGTTTTAAAAAATTATCTGTGCATCCCAGTTTATCACCAAGAGTTGTGCAAATGGAAAGATGAATTAGCCTTTGTGACTTTGTTTCTTATTTGTGTGTATGATTAATTATGATCTTGTTTTCAAATATTTTTGTCAGGATACTGAACTTTGGAATTTAAACTTTTGTCATCACTTCTTTGATTATGGAAATAATTAAGTAAAGTTTGAAGAATTAATCAAAGCTTTTATTATATAGACTAAATGTATCTATTATGTTAACTGTTAAGATTATTGCTGATTTCCAGTAATGGGCTATTGATTAACTATAACGACCTCTTTCACCATCTCCAAAACATCTTTTTGGGGGTTAGTTTGCCGTGTAACTTCATGAATCACAGTTCAATATTTTATGAGTTACAAGAATATTTCCAGAGAGAATCTGAAAAGTATAAAGGATTTTTCTCTATGGAAAGCATAGAGAACATTGTTTCTGACATTTCTGACATTCTAAATGACAAGATTTCTCCAAACAAATGTAGCATATAGTAGTACCCATGGACTTTTACATTGCTTTGGACAAGAGATCTCTATGTGATATGATTCAAAGTGGCTGGTTGCACAGCCTTTTCTCATGGTACAGATTGTGTAAAATGAGATCCCTTTAAGCATTTGCTTTAAAATAAGAGTCTCCTTCCTTCCAGTAGGACATTTTATAAATTGATTAAACTTGCCTGTTTTGACAATAGGAGCACTCCACCAAGCTAGTCTTTTCTGTCCTCTTTCAATCCCAAGATGACTACCTTAATTAAGAGTCTTTTGTAGTCTAAATTGTATGAGTTTGATGTTTATCTTTTGTTTTTAAGAGTAAGGATTTGTCAGCTCTGCCTTGTGTATAGCTTTAAACTATCATTCATTCATTCATCTATTAATTCAACAAATATTTGTTGAACACCTAATCTACAGGTAAGCACTACAGGTAACTTAATGGAATACAAAGACATACACTGCAGAATTCCTGCTCTTCAGAAGTTTATCCTTCGGTTGGGAGGGGAAGATGTACAGCCAACAAACCATGAAGTTCTGACAATTCTACCCCCTTAACACGTCTTGAATCTTTCCCCTTCCTGCCATCCTCAAAACTGCTACGTTAGTTCAGGCCACTATCAGCTCTTCCTTAGTTTTTTCTGACATATCTCCCTGTCCCCAGTCTTGCTTGCTTCAAATTCTTCATCTCAGAATAAAGTCCAAACTGTTAAAGTGTCAGGATCCAGCCTTGCCCCATCTTTGTCCCATCTTTAGCCATTTGCTTTCTTCAACTACGCTTTTCAGCCATTCTGAATTCCTTTCACAGTCCCTAATTTACCATGCTTGTCTTGTGTGTGTGTCTCAGAAATGAACTTTATATTGAAAAGAAACCTGACCTCAAATGCGGCCACTGCTGAATGTGGAAACTGCTTGTCAGGAAATCATATGGATGTGGGTGCTCTCTGGCCCTAGTCCCCTAGGTCCTTAAGGGCCTTGCTAAAGGGCCAGCCCACAATGAGCAAGACAAGCATCAACTGACCTTCAAAGTTGTTGTAAAGACTCTGTCACTACCAAAGCCATATTCCTTCAAAACTCACCATTGCAGTCCTTGCCAATGACTTCGTTTCTGAGTGCCCTCACTCTCCATCTGATGGAATCTCTTTGTTGAAGAATGGGCAGGCAGAAGTGCCAAAGAGTTGATGCCTCTAGGAGCAGTTCTCTGTGAACGATAGGTGGAGCTGGGAGATGAGTACTCCCGCTTCCTCCTTCCTTCAGTGAGATTTTTCTGAGGTATGAGCGCTTCACTCTCTCCCAGGGTGCTTAGCAGGATTGAGTCCAATTTTCTGCAACGGTAGCCTGATCATTAATGTTCCTTTGTCAGTTTCCTTTCCTTTCCTGTCACACTTCTCCACTGCCCACAAGTATTTCCTGGGATATTTTCCTGGGATATTTCCTTAATGAACTCCTTTTTTTCCTTTTTTATTGAATTTTGGGGGTGACATTGGTTAATAAAATTATATAGGTTTCTGGTACACAATTCTATGACACATTCTCTGTACACTGATTGTGTGTTCACCACCCCAAGTCAAGACTCCTCCCATCACTGTCACTATTTACGTACTCTATACCCTCTTCTACCTCTCTGTATTCTCATTTCCCTCTGGTAATCATTGTTATGCTTTGCTTTTATGTCTATGCTTTGTTTTGTTTGTTTGTTTTTTGCTTAATACATTCACTTTCTTTTTTTAAGAGAGAAGGGAAGGGAGGGAGAAAGAGAGGGAAAGAAACATCAATGTGTGGTTGCCTATCGTGTGCCCCTTACTGGGGACCAGACCTGCAACCCAAGACATGTGCCCTAGACTGGGAATTGAACTGGTGACCCTTTGATTCTCAGGCAGGCACTCAATCCACTGAGCCACACCAGCCAGGGCTACATTCATTCACCTTTTTCACCCAGCCCGGCAACACCCCTTCCCTCAGACAGCTGTCAGTTTGTTCTCTGTATATATGAGTCTGTTTCTATTTTGTTTGTTAATTTATTTTGTTTATTGCATTCTACATGTAAATGAAATTATATAATATTTATCTTTCTCTAACAGGCTTATTTCACTTAGCATAATGCTCTCCGGGTTCATCCATGCTGTCACAAATGGTAAGATTTCCCTCTTCTTTTATGGCTGAGTAGTTTCCCATTGTGTAAAAGTACCACAGCTTTTTTATCCACTCATCTATTGATGGGGCTACTGAATCTCCCATGAGGGAAAGGTGCTGGTCAAGCTTCAGGGAAGGTGGGAGAAGTGGGGGAGGTGGTCCCTGCCCCAGAGACACACAAAGTCTCAGATTTTGCCCTGACCTCAGAAGGGCAGAACCTCTTGGAGTCAGGCAGGGGGGGCCTCAGGAGCCCTGAGTGTGGCTCTGCTAGAAGCCTGGAGGGTGGTTCTAGCAGATCTCCCATGGAGGGGAAGCACCAGTCAGATTCACAGGAAAGTAAGGGGAATAGTCCCCACCCCAAAGGCATACAACTCAGTCACTGGACAGCCCCCAGATCTGCCCAGACCTCTCCACCCTGGCCAAGGCAGCTGACTTCTCAGCAGGGCAAAATCTCTGCTGGGTAGGGTGAGAGGGAGTTCAGAGGGTGGGGCTATTACTTTCCCCCAGGCTGATGCCACAGTGAGGGGAGTGCTCCAGCCAAGATGATGGTGTCTGCAGTGTGGGAGAATGACTCAACACAGGGATCCTGGTGACTGTCCCTTCAGCTCTCTCCCCTGAACCACAAACCCCAACTCTCATCTTGTGACTCTAGTCTGCTCCACCCTCCCTCCACTGGAGCCCAGAGTGAGTGGCTGCAAACAAAATTTTGTGTGTTGACCCTTTATGAGGGCACCTATGTCTCTAACACACTCCTGTGTCTCCCTGATGAACAGAAACTCCACTGCTTTTCACAGTCAGATGTTATGTGGGCACCTCTTTCCGGCTCTAGTGCTGGGGACCCTGGCTTGTGGTTATGCCCCAAACTCCTCAGGGGGAACCTTTTGCAGCTGAGGTATCTCTCTGGAATCTCAGCCGCTACCTGTGTGAGCAGCACTGCCCTTCCTACCAGTCTCCATGTAACTTCTGTAAATACTTGGTTATAGGACTTTAGCCCTGGCTGGTGTGGCTCAGTGGATTGAGTGCCAGCCTGCGACCCCAAAGGTCACCAGTTCAATTCCCAGACAGGGCACATGCCTGGGTTATGGGCCAGGTCCCCAGCTGGGAGCATGCAAGAGGGAACTGATTGATGTATCTCTTGCACATTGATGTTTCTCTCCCTCTCTCCCTCTCTTCCCCTCTCTCTAAAAATTAAAAAAAAAAAAAAAAAAAGCAAAAGCTTCTCACCAGCTACTCTTCAGTTGGTTATTCAGGATGATTGTTTTATAATTTAGTTGTAATTCCAGTTAGTGCTGAGTTAGATTCCACTGTTGGCTTCCATCTTGCATTCCTACCACACTTGTGTTTCCTCACATTATTCTCCTTGCTTGGAATGTCATCTGTAGCTGTGTACTCATTAATGCGTTTATTCACTCAAAACATCTTTTTATTAATGGTGTCTACGTGTTTAGCTTTGAACACCATTCTGAAATTTCCTATTGTAATCAGGAGATGGATGTGTAAGCAGACCATTATACTGCAGTGCGCAAGTCCTGGAATGGATATAGGCATAATACAGAGAGATCTGATCAGATCACTGGGGAGAAGGTGGGAGGGGCCATAGGAGGAGTTTGCCAAGGCCACAGTAAACAGTCTAGGATGGGATTGGCTGAGATGCTGAATGCCACCAGAGTGCATGGAATTATGGGCAAGAATATTTGCAATAAAAGAAATGTTCTCAGGCTCTCCAACCAGCACTGGCTCTCTCAGGCTCTCTCTCTCTGGCTCTCTTTTCTCGAGGGTACCTGGATGATCTTGCTGCAGCTGCCTGAGTTTCCTAATGGACAGTATTTTGGATGGGAAGGAATTCTAGCCACAGCCTAGAATGGGGCTGGCCTGGCCAAGGGTGGCAGGGTTATTCTTCTTTGGGTGTTCTAGGGGGGATGAGCTGTGAGTCAGGAGCCTGCCATTCTTCCAAAATTGTGTAGCTTTTGTATCTTACGTTGTTTTAGTTTGTACACTAACCCTATAGAAATAAGATAATTAAAACTAACAGGGGGAAATGATAGGAGAACTCAGGTGTTAAAGAGTTTGGACTTTATTGATAGGCTTCAGTGACTAATGTATGTGGAAAGCTGTTATTCCAAAATTGTGAACCTTTGAATAAAGACTTCTTTTCTTTATCACCAAATCTCTGTCTCTGGAATTTTGCCTAGAGGGTGGCAGTGGGCAGCAGGACCCAACTGCTCTTTTGTAACAGGCACAGGAACTATGGGGGTCATAGATAAACCCAATCTGGGAAATCAGTGAAGGTGTTGGAGGGAGGGAGGGAGTGAAGCGCAGTCTGGATTGAGGAAGCAGCATGTGTAAAGGGCCCATCGCGGAGAGCCTGTCATTCTGGAAAATGGCAATCGGTGTGGCCTGAGTGGGCAGTGTGCAAGCCATAGAGCATAAGCAAGACCTGGGAGGCAGGGCCCAGTCACTAAGGGCCTTGCATGATGCGCTAGGGCATTGGGATTTCTTTTTTGTGAAGTAATGGGGAGGCACTGAAGGATGTTTTTAAAGTAGAAGGAAGAGACAAGGAGCTAGAAACAAGAAGAAAGAGTAGCATGGTTGCATTTGTTTTTTAAAATCAACACTCTAGCAGCATTGCTAGAAAAAGTGTTAATTTGTCACAAATGCTTAAATAAGCACACACAGTCCTGAACTGAAAAAAAATCACCTGAAAAATTTCAGGGCTGCTTTATGAAGCTGAGGCCCTAGATGAGCATGCTAACAATGTTTAAATTGCACAAATGCATCTAGTTTAAATTTATCCTATTTTAATGAACTCAGGAGTATGAGTCTTTGACAGCAGGACTGCTGCCTGACTTGTTCCCTACCGTATTCTCATCACCTGCAACAGAATCTAGCATGGAGTAGACTGTCTATAAATATTTTTGACCAAGTGACTCTGAAATGTCTTCAAATACCTCTCCCAACATCATTCAATGAAAACAACTCCCTGGTATTTTAAAAAAGCTGAAAACACAACTAAATTAACCCCCACTTGTTAAATATAACATGTTCAAATTTGTAAAAATGTAATTAATTGGAAACTATTGTAGATCCAATTATAGGGAAAAATCACATCTAAAGAAAATATTTTTATCACTTTGTATTTTTCTGTCAAGGGAAATAAAAGGTTTTCTCATCGTTTGTATCCCCAGCCCTAGCAAAGTACATGTCACATGGCAGGACTCAAAATATTAGTTAAAGGAATATCTGAATAAGTATAGATAATGCTTCCTTAAGGCAAACATATTGACAAAAGCCCAATTAAAAAATGTCTGTACTTCCATTTATCTGCTCTAATCTTCAAGAAGAAAGGAACACACAAGTTGAGGGTTGTCAGAAAGAACCTTAGGAACCTTTTAGCAAATCGATCACTTCACTAATCGAGAAGAGCTCTGTCTTATTAAGTACAAAACTAAAAGGAGAACCTAGATCTCCTGACTCCAGACGTTTTTCACTTTCCAATTTTGCAACTCCAATTTTTTCTGAAGTGGCAACATTTATAAGAATATCAGTTCATCCTGTGAAACTCACATCTTTTGTACAGTTCAAATTCATCTCTCTCTACTACAGAGTTACTGCAGAGCCATATAGCTCCTGTAGGAGCAGAATTTGGAATATCGATGTGGAGTTCATAAATGAAGGCGTTTTTGTCCCTCAAGTAAACCTTGTATGCTTTTCTGTATGCCAGTTATTTCCACAGTATAAGTTGTTTGGCTGCAGTCTTCAACAACAAATGAAGTTTATGTTGTACACGAGACCTTGGGGATTTCATGTTCACTGGGGCCAATAAAAGCAAATTCTCTCATGCCCTCCTACCAAGAACTTCATTATAACATTCTGCCAGATGCCTTCTCAGATCTGCATGAGTTTCTACTTCCCTTTCTAGACTCCAAGACAGGCAAAGTTTGTCTTTGAAGCCCCATTTACTCTGTTTTCCCTCACTGGTGTTCTTTCTGACTCTTAAGGTCCCTTTAGTGGTCCTCTTTTCTTCCTTTAGCTACCCTGATCTCATCAGAAATATGTATGCTGCCCTGGCTGGTGTAGCTCAGTGGACTGAGCACAGGCCTGTGAACCAAAGAGTTGCCGGTTCGATTCCTAGTCAGGGCACATGCCTGGATTGCAGGCCAGGTCCCCAGTAGGGGGTGCATGAGAGGCAACCACACATTGATGTTTCTCTCACTCTCTTTCTCCCTCCCTTCCCTTCTCTCTAAAAATAAATAAATAAAATCTTAAAAAGAAGAAATATGTATGCTTGCAGAATTCTCATGCCCACTAAAGCATAAATGCCTCAAACCACTCTCCCCACCCCACATCATTCATTTGTGAGAAAAACCAGAAAGGAGAAATAACACCTGCCCCTGCCAACAAGTTCCTGAGCCTCTAAAGGCAGAGACTAGAAGACAATTGTGAGTACCCCAATGGCCTTAGGACTGCCTCCAGTCCTTTGGGTTCTCTCTAGAGAGGCCTTAGTGGAAGGGGAAGGGACCCTTGCCTTTCTATTCTCTATCCCAGGCTATGGAAGGACACTCACTTCCATAGAAGCATTGGGAGTTCAGTCAGAGGGTCCAGGTGGCCCTACTGAGCTCCTTAACAGGGGTACTTAGGAAGCTAGGAGCTAAACAGGTTGCAGCCTACCTTCTCAAAGCGGTGTGAGGGGTAGAAGAACTCCTAATGGAAAGATGATCAGGAGCTATGTGAAGTTCCAAGTGTCCTCTTGCTTCTCCAGCATAGGCTTGCTTACTTTGAGGATAAAGTTTTGTGTTTTTGTATCTTTCCCTAGCATCAGACCTGATGCTACTATAAGACAAGACTGGACAAATTCTTCTGACACGACTGAGTGATGAACTCCACTGACTTGTCTCCAGTCTTTTCTAGCTATATCAGTGAAAGCATGAACCCAGAAAACTAAGGCCCTGCATATTGAAAATGCTATATATGATAGGCCTATGGCCTTGGGGGCTCTCCAAACCCCTTAACTAATCTGTGTGTAGCACAGATTTCTTGGTGTCCTGGCCTACTGTCCTTCCAATCAGAAAACTGAAACCATTGCCCAAATTAGGGAGATTTGTATCCTAGTGAAGTAGGAAGAAACTGGAACCTTTACACTTGTGTCATTCACAAGATCCCCTTCTTCCTTCTCTGTACCTTCCTCCGGTTGAGTTTATTAGTTTATCATAGAGATGATGCCTCTGCCTGAAAGAGTGCAAATTACCACCTGGGTAATTAAATCTGTGATCTTCACCATCTCCTGCCTCACTGCCTCTGAAGGCCAATCTGGTACTCTTTTCTAATTCCTTTGTCTGGCCAGTCTGTGGGCTTGTTTTGACTCAGCCTCTTGGACAGCATATGGCTCCTGCTAAGCCGCACCTCCCAGCCTATGACTGGGAGCCACTCTGCACTGGACTCTGGACAACCCAGCCAGCTGCTGCAGTAGCCCAGTTGTCCAATGTTGCCACTCTGCTACAGCCTCAGCTTCACTGACCCTTGCCTATCATATTGGCCCACCCTGTGTTCTTCTCTTCGGAAACTCACTGAAAAACCCTTGTTGGGGAATCCTATTGCTACCTAGTATTGAAAGAAGTGTTGCTTGTCATGAGGTAAACACAATCTGGAAAGAAAAGTCTGTGTAGTGCATTAGTGCTGAGCACAGAAGTTACATTTAGGTTCCACACAAAACCTATAGCTTAATTATCAGGCAAACGACATTCAATGTGTCCTTTGGTACATAGTTTGACTTATGCAAGAAAGACAAATATTTCCAAATGCTTCAGCTTTCATGGACCTCAGAATAGGTTAAACTTCTTAAAATACTAAAGTGCCTTTGCCGTGGCTGGTGTACCTCAGTGGATTGAGTGCAGGCCTATGAACCAAAGGGTTGTAGGTTTGATTCCTAGTTAGGGCACATACCTGGATTGTGGGCCAGGTCCCCAGTGTGGGGCACATGAGAGGCAACCACACATTGATGTTTCTCTCCCTCTCTTTCTCCCTTCCCCTCTCTCTAAAAATAAATTAATAAAATCTTTAAAGAAAACCACATTAAAGTACTTTTTTTATAGAGTATGTTTAATAGGCTGGATTTCTACAGGCAAAGAAAAATGTTGTGAAATAATTATCTGGATAAATCAGGAAAAAATCATTTTAGTTTGAATTTATATCATTATAAATTATCTGTGTTCATGGTGTTATGGCATAACACAAATTTCACTGTATATAAGGATTTTTAAAATCTTGATTTTTATTTTATTAAACATTCAAAATTTAGAATTCCAGATTTGCTTTGTCCCATTTCTGACTTGTTTATGACTGGCTACATATAAAAAGCGTCTGGCAAAAGAGCATGTACTGGTAAATGGTAAATTTACCAGGCAATGTTCTTATAAACAACTACTACTTTTTTATTTTCAGCAGGTTACTTTATCTAACTGGAAAAAATAGTAAGTGTCCAAGATTCAGAGCCTTATAATGAAGCCTCTTGGCAACCTCCAAATATATTACAGAGGTTTTTTTGTTTTTGTTTTTTGGAAAGTGTTGACTGAGCATATTCTTTTTTCTTTTTTAACTTTTATTAGCATTTATTTTATGCTGAATTTACCCTTGGGTCATAAGTTTTTGTTTCTTCAGCTTTTTCTAGGATGTCTTTTTCTTCTGTGCAGCCTCCTCTTCTGGTTTAGGAACAATCTGCTCCTTTTCAGTTGGATCCTCTCAATGTGGTGGGGAGAGCCCCTGTATTGGTTAATTTGCCCATGAACTTGTAAATTCTGCACTGCTTCTTGGGAGCTTTGTTCACCTGGATGTGCTCAATGACCACAGAACCTACATCTAAACCCTAAGTTCAGTACTACTCTCTGTGTTTTTAAGCATGTGCAGCAAAAATTCAGTACTCCTTTTGGACCACGGACCCTGCGTCCTGTTTGGCCTGGGCACACCGGCATATTCCACCATTTTAACAACAGAATGGCACACATTGCTTCTATAAAGTGACATTCTTTAGATACTTGGTGGCTTTTTGAATATGTATACCCCTGATGGCCTCAGCAGTTTCAGGCAGTTTCATGAGTGTTCTTAAAGTGAACATGAAAATTTTAAACTCTTGATTTGCATGATTTTCTGGGCTTCTTGGGTCAAATGGATAGTGAACCATTTTCAGAGATCACCTCAGGCCACTTACGATAAGACAGAAGAGAATTTTCACTGGACTTCTTCAATTACATGAATAATCCCTTCCTTTTTTTCTCTCCAATTTCTTAAAGCATGAAGAAAGAAGAAGAGGAGGAATGAGTGTATGTATGAACAAACAAAAAATTTTTATACTTCTATGCAATTGGAAATTACTATAAGAGGAACTTGTAGAGGATTTATGATCTCATGCTTATACACATATATTGCTTTCCACATTTATTTCTTAAATGGTATAATAGCTCATCTATAGAGAATTAGAATTACTGAAATTATTACTACAATGGCCCATATAGTTATGTAATACTTTTCGTGTTGCTTTTCATGTGAAAAATGATTTACGTATTATTCATTTGGAAATCTTCAAATTCTAGTTACATTACAAATGGAGAGTTGTACCAGCAGATCATCATAGACCATTTTAAAGAAAATATTCCATAAATTGTGGCAACTTTCAAAATGCCTGAGCAAGTGTAGCTGTTATTAAAATAAATCTTTTGCTTTTGCAACATTTCTCAGGGTAAAGATGATAGAATGGTTAAATAAATATTAAATAAATAACTTTTAGGATTTATACTAACTCTTTCTCCTGGGAATTTTGCCCATAGCTCTAAAATACATTCCTTTCTTTAAAATATATTTTAAGAAAACTTGAAAGTATCCAATTTAATAAGTTAGAATAAAGAACTTTTTAAAAAAGATCCCATTACATCTACTTGTTCCAGCCCTTTCAGGTGATACTATTTCTCTTTCTTTTCTTTCTCCCAATGTTTTAAAATTTACATCTTAATGCAAAAGAATAAACAATCAAAACAATATTTTTTTCAGAGAATTTCATACTTTGTTTTTTCATTCACTATTTATAGGATATACTTGTATACTTTTTGCTTTATTTTCAAATGCCTTAACTTTCTGTGTTCATTTCCCTATCTTAAAATGGAAATAGTAATAGTTCCTACCTCACTGGGTTATTGTGAAAATTGAATGAAAAATACCATAAAGTGCTTAGAAAAGTGTCTGGCACATAATAAGTGCTCAATAAATGTTAGCTATTAAAAAAAATGTTAGCCATTATTGTATTTACCGTTCTTATTATCACCTTCACCTTTTGGTCTATCTTGGTTTATGGTCTATCTGCTGTTTGATTTTGACATTCTCAATAAGTGTGTAAAAATCAGCTTGAAATTATTTAAACATAGTACCACCTGAAGGCAGGGTGAGGTACTTAGACTTTTCTACTCGTGTATTTATGACGCTAATCTGATCTCTTCAGTGAGGAATGTCTTCTGCTCTAGAAATACATTTTAAAACTTTTCCCAGGAGGAAAAAATTGAAAAATACAGAGTATCTAAAAATAACGTATTTTTTATGAGCCTGGTACAAACTTGTACATATCGCGCCCTAAACATTATATTTTGGGCTTTCTCTGTACAAATTCTTAAGGAGTCCCTATACCCATCCCACCCCAATGGGTACCACAGTGACATAATCTAGTGCCTTATTACTCAAAGTGTGGTCCATGGACTATCAGAGTCAGCATCACCTGGTAGTTTGTTGGAAATGCAGAATTTCAGGCCCTGCCCCAGACTTACTGAATTAATCTGCATTTCAATAGGCTCCCTAGGTGATTCATAAGTACAGTAAAGTTTGAGAAACACTGGTCTTGTTAAGGTTCAGCTTTTTTTTTCCTGGTGAGCCTGGGTAATTTCATAAATAGACTGAGTTCCTCAACCTCTGCATAATTGATATTTTGGGCTGAATAAGTCTTTGTTGTGGGAGCATGTCCCATGCACTCACTGCAGGATGTTTAGCAGCATCCCTGGCTGCTATCCACTGGATGCTAGTCGCACCAGTTGTGACAACCAACAATGGCTTCTTGTTAGTCATTATTATACTTGTTTTTATTATTACCTTCACCTTCTGATCTACCTGGGCTTATAATGTGCTCTGTTTAATTCTGACATTGCTAACAATGTTGTTTGTGAGAAGATGTTTGATTGCTAAATGTCTCTTTGGGGACAAAATTGCCCCTTGTTGCGAATCACTCAAATAGATCCACTAACTTTGCTAGGTTCTTCATTTCTTCTAAAGTCAGAACATGTGATAGAACATTTTTACTGTTGTTAGAATTTATTTTATCTAGTTTATTACCTGAGAATAAGGCTTTGAAATATAAATTTGATAAGGTACTGTCAAAATTTGATAATATATTACTATTGTGTCTGCTTTTAAGTTTTCCGCTAATGGTGATAATACCTGAACCTCTTCTTGTGATCAGACAGCTAGAGCACCACACAAGCAGAAAGATGCAGGGCAAAGAGTCAGACCTAGTAAGTGGTGAGAATTAAAAGAAGTCAAATAGGCCTAATTTGGAGTGGCATCTGATCAATTTTCTCCTTTTGTTCAGAGTTATGGAGTCACAGAATTTCAGTAACATTTTTTCATCAACATTAATTTCCAGGGTTTATTTGAATAAGATTCAAAAAAAGTGAATCTAACAGATATTTATTAGTTCATGAATCTAATAAATATTAAGTACAACTAAGAAGTTGGCACAAAGCCCCTGCCTTTAAGGAATTTATGGATGATGGTAAATTGAGATCCTAATTCTGCCCCATTCCCCTCAACCTGTTCCTCCTGCAGCACATCTCAGAAAATAATTCCACCCTTCCAGTCGCTGAGACTGAAATCCATGGAGTCATCCTTGAATCTTCTTTTTCACACATCCCAACTCAGTCCTGTAGGGAGTCCTTTTGACTTTCTCAAAATATAATCAGAATTTGAATATTTCCAAGACTACCACTCTCATCTAGGCCACAGTTGATTAATAGTCTCCTGAAAGGTCTCCCTATATCTACCCTTGCTTCCCAGGCTATTGTCATCTTAACATCTAGAGTGATCCTGTTAAAAATCTTAAGTCAGGACAAGTCATCACATCTCTGTTCAGACACTTGGATGGCCCCAATCTCCCTGAGAAAACAAGCGAAAGCATTTACAACGGCTTACAGTGAGGCCCTACATCAACTGGCCGCCTACTAGGCCCTTTTATCGCTATGACTTTCTCACCCTCTCGCTCAGTTAGCTCTGACTACAACTGTGACCTCCTTGATGGTCCTTAACACATAGTAGTGTGCGGGTAAAGATTTAACAGCAGGCTCTCAGAAGAAGAAGTACTGAATTTTAGCTGACTTCCGTGATGTAAGCATTCCCACTACGGCCTATTTCAAGTTACCAGTGTGACATCACAAATCGTGAAGCTGTGAAGACATGCTCAGGAGCACATCATTATGTAGTATTTCCATCCTGCAAACACCATTGACGTAAATAATCTCCAGAGCATAGATAATAAAATGTGATAATAGAATTAGGAAGTGATGAATTTTGAGTATTTATTGCCTTTGTTTTTAATATAACTTATTTTATATAATTTAATTGTTTATACTGGCTGTGTTTGAAAATCAGCTTGCAGAAAGTCCTGAAAAGTTAACAGTTGTCTTCCAGAAGTCAGCTGAGCTGGCTCTATCTAGCACACCTCTGTGAATAACACACCAAACATGCTCCTGCCTCATAATCTTTCTTTTTCCATCTGGCTGGAATGCTCTTCTCCCTAACACTTGCAAGGACT
This sequence comes from Macrotus californicus, assembly GCA_007922815.1. Classification (NCBI taxonomy): domain Eukaryota; kingdom Metazoa; phylum Chordata; class Mammalia; order Chiroptera; family Phyllostomidae; genus Macrotus; species Macrotus californicus. Next base: position 9,784 of record VMDR010011225.1, on the reverse strand, counting down.
TCCTCCTTCATCTCCTTCAGGTCTTTTCTTGAATGTTACCTTTTAGGTGACACCTTCCATAGTCACTGTACCTAACGTTGCGCCACCACCCCAACTCCCTATTCCTACACTGCTTCATTTTTAACCTTAGCACTTATCATCACACAGAACACCGTTTCTCTGACATTTACTTCCAGTGTCTGCCATTAAACTAAAAGCTTAATGAAAGCAGGGATTTTTGTAGGATTTTTTCCCCTTGAATCCTCAGCACTTACAACAGTGACCAGAAAATAGTGGGCTCACAATATAATATTTGTTGAATGAATGGTTAATGTCACCTCTTCACTTTCTTTTATTTGACTCCCTTTTCTGATTCTCATTGCCTAATAGATAATGCTGTGTTTATGTATGCGAAAGAAATAGCCTATCTTTCCAACCCACAGGTACCAATGTTACCTTTCCTAGTTTGCTCTTTTTTTTCTTCTTATATATACAGACCCCAGACACCTGCTCATTATTTTTATTTTTGGCTTAGAAATACTTCAGCAAAAACAATTATGTGGCTTCCTTTGTCCTGCTTGAGAATAATCCTAGTTAAATGGTATTTCACTTCTCATCTCTCCATAAGAGACCCATTGCTGTATGTCACTTTGTAGAATTGTGTACATTTCTCAGTCAAACTGTAACTCCTAGATTTAGTGGCCTTGTTAGATGCTTTTTTTTTTTAAAGAGTTTATTTATTTTTAGAGAGAGGGGAAGGGAAGGAGAGACAGGGAGAGAAACATCAATGTATGGCCGCCCCTCGCGCGGCCCCTGCTGGGGTCCCAGCCCACAACCCAGGCATGTGCCCTGACTGGGAATCAAATCACGACCTTTGGTTCGAAGGCCCGCACTCAATCCACTGAGCTACACCAGCCAGGGCAAGATGCTTTTTTTTAACTATGTTCTCAAAAAGGCAGCAACTCACTTTCACATAATTGCTGATTCTGTTCTCAAATGATTTGAGGTTTCATAGACTCCATATAAATAATTCACAGAGGTCTTGGACACACAGGCGTTTAGGTCCACTGATAGAGTAGTCATAATTTTCCATAAACATCCTCAACACTGTAATTGAGGCTGATAGGAACAAATTTGCAATCTGGACTACACCTTCTCAGGTCAATTTTTTTTCTTGAAGGTTCTCTTTTACCTGCATGCTTCACCATGATACACAGCATTACTATTGTGCAAGTTACATTGGTAATGTTTTTGAAATCTATGGATGTGATGTATTATTTTACAAAGTATTTTTTTATTTTTATTTACAAGTTTGTTTAATTTATTGACTTTTAGAGAGAGTGAGGAAGGAAGGAAGGGAATGAGAAACAGAGAGAGAGAGATTTGTTGTGTCCACTTATTTACACATTCATTGGTTGCTTCTTGTTTGTGCCCTGGTCTGGGATCAAACCCACAACCTTGGTGTATTGGATGATGCTCTAGCCAACTGAACTACCTGACCAGAGCCACAAAGTATTTTTTACACTTGATCTTAACCAAAGGGCCGAGAAATGATCCACAAAGTACTTTTTAAAAGCCAATAGAAAAACAATTTTGTATAAGATATTCACAAAGAAATTCTTCTCCCAGTGCTTACTTTCAGGATTTACAGTCACAAACATGCCCCCAAGATTCACTGGAAGAAAAAGCCCATGGAATTGTGAATTTGTACTAAGTACATGAATATACCCAGTGATCAAGACCCATAATATGTTCAGCCTAAATGCTTTTTTATGACTGGTAGGGAAAAGTGCATGTTGGAAGGTCACTGCTGCTATATCCCTGAGAGCAAAGGGTATCAATTTTCTCAGAAAGAGTGAAATAACCCATTCCATTATTCAAATAATAGATTTATTGTATATCCTTACTTTAAAAAATTTTAAATACATTATTTGGGCTTTAATCTTATTGTTTGTATATTCCTTGAAGAGCTCACAGTCAGGAAAGATTGCCTTCAGAGCCAAAGCTGAAATTAAAATGCAAAGATTTTTCATTTGACTCTGGTGTGATTGTAATAGCAAATATCTATAGCTTTTATAGGGAACAAACAGACACTGTTCACATATTGTGGTGGGTATATAAATTAACACAATCTTTTTAGGGGACACCTTGGTAGTACCTACCACAATAATAAAGTAATAATAAAAAAAATTTAAAAATAAAAATAATTGAATAGAAATACATGACAAGTTATTGAATTTATGAGTTTGTTTTCTTTTTTAAAAAAATTCTCGCCTGAGGATACATTTATTGACTTTATTTTTTTTTAAGATTTTTAAATTTATTTTTAGAGAAAGGGGAGGGGAGGGAGAAAGAGAGGGAGAGAAACATCTTGGTTGCCTATTGCACGCCCCCAACCAGGGACCTGGTCTGCAATACCCAGTCATGTACCCTGTCCAGGAATTGAACCAGAGAACTTTTGGTTTGCAAACGACGTCCAACCCACTGAGCCACACTAGTCAGGGCCATTTATTGATTTTAGAGAGAGGAAGGCAGAGGGGGTGGGGGGGAGACAGAGAGAGAGAAATATCCATTGGTTGCCTTCTTTATGTACTCCAACCAGGGACTGAATCTGCAACCTAGTTATGTGTCCTGACTGGGAATCAAACCCATGACCTTTTGGTGCATGGGATGGCGTTCCAACCAACTGAACCACAGAGCCACACCGGTCAAGGCTGTTTCTCTGATTTGTGATGAAATAAGAAATACTGTTACTGAGACAATGTGAACTAGTAGAAAGAACACAATCATGGGTTATAATATTAACTTAACTACTGTAGGGTGGTTTGTACCTGTGTGTGAGTGTGATAGGGAGTGGAGCAAGAGCAAGATCTTCTCACAGGGCTGTTTTAAGAACTCAGTGAAATACTGTACAAAAGGGTCTCTAACAGTCTGCTAGACAGCAGACAGTCACTCAGTACAGTTTACTTACATTTCCTTATCCATATCCCACACCAAGGTTTGAAATCTGTTTGATTCCAACAAATAAAGTTAATGAAAAAAGTATTAGACACATGTCACGCGTGTATTCTGAATTTGATCTCGAAAATGTAGTGATCAAACATAGTTATCTGCCCTGTCATTTCTTTTTGTGCTTGCTAATAACAAATTTATAATGAATACTCCATTTTGGCTAACTCTAGGCAAAAAGATGGGCTAAATATTTACTCTGATGTACTACAGTCACTTAGACTTGAACCCCTGGGGGCATGATTTAAAGATGGGATGAAAAGAGCCAAAGAAAGGGACTAAGACCAGTTGAACTTTACACTCCACAAAGTCCTTTATGGAGCTCTGCTCCTTCCCATCCATTTGATCCTTACATGGATGAGACAGGCATATATGATATCATCCCCATTAAGTGGGTGAAATGGAAACTGAGGCTCAAAGAGGTAAAGTGACTTTCCTGAGGTCACAGTAGGAGCAAAGCCAGATCTTACTCCCAGTTTTTAATCCTATTGTTAGGCCATCTTAAAAAAAAAAAAAAAAAAAATCAGTGGCTTAGTCGAAGAGCTGAAAATGTGGAGGAAAAAAACTTTTTAAAACACAGGACAGTCTTGGTTTTTCTGGTAATAGGATGTAAGTATTCCAAATGATCAGTGTACTTCATATATATTATACATTATAGTTTCATATTAATTCAGTTAGGCAATGAATAAAAATCTTAGGTGTTACAGAGTCACCCAGTATCATTTGGGTAAATCTAAGACTTGATATTGGATTTGTTTTCCTTTTAAATTGGAGACTGAGGCCCTGACTGGTATAGCTCAGTGGATTGAGCAGGGGCCTGTGAGCCAAAGGGTTGCCAGTTTGATTCCCAGCAAGGGCACATGCCTGGGTTTCGGGCCAAGCCCCCAGTAGGGGATGCTGGAGAGGCAACCACACATTGATGTTTCTTTCCCTCTTTCTCCTTCCCTTCCCCTCTCTCTAAAAATAAATAAATAAAATCTTAAAGATAAATAAATAAATTGGGGACTGAGGGAGGTTTTTGTGGAGAAACATCATGGGTTGCCTCCTCTAGTAACCCCCAACCAGGAATGGAACCCTCAACCTAGGTATCGCTTTGACCAGGAATCCAAGGAACCTGCAAACTTTTGGTGTTCTAGAGGACACTTCAACCAACTGAGCAACCAGGCCAAGACTCAGGGAGTTAATTCTTAAGGGTGCTTTGGTGTTAGCCGTTGTTCACTGTGAGTGAAGATTTGCTGAAGAAAATTATGTTGATTTAATAAACCATTTACCAACTTCTTGGTGGCACAATGGTTCCTTAAAATTTGGGTGGGCTGCTTGCTGTTTTTTTTTTTAAGCAAATAATCAGTAAAGCTGATCTGGAGGGGACTTGAGGACAAGCCAGTAGCAACCATATGGAAGGCCACGTGCATATGACTTTCAAATACCATTTGTTGATAAGGTATATGAAGGGCAGCTATGCTAAAAAGAAAAACCGAGGACAGGACCCGATCAAGGGTACCTGGTAGGAGGCACTTGGCATGCAAACTTATCTAGCAAAAATACGCCATGTTAAACCAATTACCAGAATTATAGTCTCAATTTTTAGGAGGGGTTGGTTGTTAAACTAGCCAAATTTCAATTTGGGGAGACACTGAGTTAAAATTTGAAGGAGACTTGTCCCCAAACTATTTTGTATCTTTTCCAGGTCTCTGAAATCACAAAGCGGCAAGAACTAACGCCCCCACACCTCAAACCTCAACCTCCTTCTTGGTTATTCTCCCCCTCAACTCCCAGACCCCAAACACTGGGCTTTAAAATATATGAGAGATCTGGGGCCTACACTTGGCCTAAGCGGGTTCTTTTCGCTTTCCCTCCCCTCCTCACCGCGATTTAAAAAAAAAAAACAAAACTGTGTGCACTCCCTTTTCGTGGCGCAGCCCCCACCCGAGGGGCGGGTCCTCAACGCGGCGGGCTCAGGCCCCGCAGGTTGGCGGGAGCCGGCAGGGGTGGGCCGCTGCGAATCCGGGGAAGCCGAAAGAAGACTACCGCGCGCCGCGCTCAAACTCGCGCCACCACCAGCTTATGATCGGCTCCCTACCCTCGCCGTCACCAAAGGCGCCCAGCCAATGAGCAGGTCGGAAGGGCAGGGTCTGCGGGATAAGCACTAGGAGGGGGAGCGGCGGGAGGGGAACGGGAAGTCGAGGGCGGGGTGCATTTGACGGACAGCTGCTCAAACCAATCCCCCTTGCGGCTTCTTTTCGCTCTCTTCTCTGCTGGGTTCAACTCTTGTCCCGCCTCCTCATCCTCCACCCCCCCTCGCTCTTTTTCGACCCGCCCCACTCCCTTCCCCCACTCTGCGGGCAAATCGCTGCTGGAAAGAGGCGGGGGCCAAAGCGGCGGGCTCGTGTGGAGACTTGAGGTGGGAATGACGGGCAGGCTGGCCAATAAGAGGTAGGCTGATGGCGCGGCTGTGGCTGGAACCGGCCAATAGGCGGGCAGGCTGGGGGCGGAGGCCCAGGTTCCAAACGCTCCGCGGCGCCATGGGCTGAAAACTCAACCGAGATGGAATCTCCCAGTCTGAACCGGTTTCAACCGGTTCCGAGTTTGAGGCACTAGGAGGAGGGGGAGAAGCGGCTGCAGCGGCCGCGGCAGGAGCAGCGGGAGCTACAGCATCAGCAAGAGCAACAGTAGCTACAGCCCCGGCGGCGGTGCCTCTTCCAGTCTGTGCTGCTGCAGTCCGTGCAACCACCCAGAGGGGGAGGGGGGAACCACCAGTCGCTGAGGAGCAGGAGAAGGGGGGAAAGTTTAGGCGAGCCGGGGTGGGGGGGGCCCAGCGCCGGAGCCGCGTGAGAGAGAGAGCCGTATTTTGGTAGGGGAAGTCGGACTGCAACTGGCAGCAGAGCGTTCCCCGGCCGTGTGGACTCTGTACCCCTACTCCTGCCGCTCCTGCTGCCGCCTGTAGCTGGAGGGTCCTCCTGGGGCTGAATCTTTGGGACTTGACCCCGTTCCCCTCCCCCTCCCCTTACTCCCCAGCCAGGCGGGAGCATTTATTCCCCAGATTAATTCCCCTTTTTTTTGTGGGGGGCGGGTGGGTGTGTATGTGTGTCGGGGTGAAGTGTCCCTGAATACTAAATATTGCTGAGCTTTTTTTTTGCCCTCATCTCCTTTTTTTAAATTTCCTTTTTTAAGGTGGGAAAACTGAAACCCACCTTGACTTCCTCCCCTCTCCCCTCTCCCCACCTTCCCTTTCCCTAATCCCCCGACAAGGAAGGAAGAAGCAGTTGGTTCAATCTCTGGGTAAGTCGACTGTGTCTTCGGGGCCGGGGACGGGCGGCGGCACGGCTGGGAGGGAGGAGGCCGGCGTGGGGCGCGGCGGCGGCCGCGGGAAGCCAGCCGAGGAGGCGGCGGCAGGCCCACAGCGAACCCTGCGATTGAATGGAGCCGCTTCTGCCCCTGGGAGATGGAGGCGGGGAGGCGGCCGCGGGAGGGGAGAGCTTGCAGGGTCATTCGCTTGTGCGGGTGACGGTAGAGGAAAGCGAGGAGCGTGATAGTGAAGCAGGGCCCCGGCGCGGGGGTGGAAGGGCTTCCCCAGCCCAAGGGGCTGGAGAGAAGTTGGGGTGATTTGAGGAACATCTCTGTGAATTATTAGGAGTGGAAGTTTCCAGAAATATTTAGTGCAGCAGCATTGAAACGTCCGCCTGCATCACGTGGCTGCTCGGTGGAGAGCTTGGGATCGGGGGAGGGAGGGGCTGCCGAGTCCCTGCTCCTCCTGCAGGGAAACTCAAAATCTTAAAATTTCTTTTTTCCTTTTTGTGCAGAGTAGGATTAGAATTAGGAAAGGTTAGTTGGTTTTTCAAGGATCTGGCAAATGGGGTTTCGTGCCGTAGTTTGTTTTCAGCGGCTTGAGAGTTGTGATCGAATTTTTCTGCTAGTACTGTATAGTGGATGATGCCCTGATTCTCCTTCATTCCGATGCCTCTTGAGTTTGGCGTGGGTGGGAGGAAGTGGTGTAGTAGAGGAAGCATTAAAAATTTGTCCAGCGGGGACCTCCTGTGATCACGCAGAGGCCATGCTGCCTGGAGAATGGGGCGGTGAACTTCGGGCGCCTGGTTTTGCCTCCTCCGAGTATGGGCGGGGTGAGTGCGTGCTCCTGTTTGCTATAGTTAGAAGTGTGCTGCAAATCGGTTCGGGTGGGAAGCGAGGGGAGGGCGGGCCTTAGTGAGGTGTGTTTCTACTGAATGAAGCAAGCCATTGCCCACACACATAAGGTAGCAGTCTTTCTCCTTGTAGAGACTTTAAAAAAAAATTAGGTGTTTTTTTTAACGTAGTGGACAGTTATCAGTAACCAACGGTGGTTTTTCTTGTTTTTGGATGGGAACTGGCAGTAGGTAGCCGCCTGCCTATTGAGTTTGAAGTGGCAGTGAAGGTATTTTGGTAGTCACTTGTAAAGTCACCACATTGCTAGATAATCCCTTGTGTATGCTATCCAGTGAGCGGATTTTAGGATTGAGTGTTCAAAGAGAAAAAAAGCATTTGTGGTTTCACCTCTCTCACTATGGCAGTTTATCTGCCTGGTTGTATATTGTAAGAGTGTGGGACACTACTGTTAGTGGAAAGAATGTTTTGGACGCTATTTGACTTGGGGGACTAAATGTGCTTGGCATTGGCCAGAAAGCCGCCATTTCTGTACTACGTCCAGTTCAAGAATAGGTAGGTCATTTCGAAGATAGCCGCTAATTCTAAAGACGGCAAAACTATTCAGTATTTAACACAAGCTTGTTTGTATTCTAACTCTGATTTTTCGCAAGAATTTAGCTAGAAGAACTCTGGACAAAGTACTTGAAACTTTTTAGAGTTACTTGATTCTCTTTTGTTTTGGCTATTAAATGATGATAAGACTAAATAGGAAAAGTTCGTTCAATCTTTAACCAAAAAAATCGAAAACTCGATATTTAGATCGTGCTTTGTGGACATTGCTTTTCAGCCTCAACTTTATATTAGTATTTAGATCAAAGGTTTTTTGTTGTGTGTGCCAGGTATTCGGTATTAAAAACACGTTTAATAACTGCTATAAAAGTTTTTGAAATCTCAACAGTTTTACTGTCATTGGTGGATCAAAAGACTTAAGAATAAAAACGCTTCATATTTTAATATCTTGATCTTTATGTCTAACTTAACAGACTCATCTTTCGACTTCTACTTTGTAATTGACATCATTTAATAAAAACGTTTGAGTTAAAATCGAAGTTGCTGCCATTATTATTAAGATCATTTTTAAGTGCTATGAAATAGCCAACAAATAAAGCCTTTTTCCTATCCAGCTAATTTATACAAACATAATCAAATTAGTCACCTGTTTTTCTGATCCTGGAAGGTTTTTATGAGGGGGAGAAGTGGAGATGATCATCTGACCTTGTTGGGTCTAAATACAGGGAGCCACTTCTTAACCTGAGATTTCATGCCTGGATTTCAAAGTGTCCTGAATCTTTTGTGATTGTATACAAAATTGTGAGCTTTTTAATTTGGCACTAGTCATTGTCCTCTGATTGTAAGGCATCTGAATGCAAAAATATTAAGGAGTACTGACTTAGCCAGTCAGAGTTGAGAGGCAGTGTCTTTGAAGAAAAAGTAAAGATTTTTATGGTGCTGGGCAACAAAAATATGGATGTGTGCAGGCATCTTGGAGTGGAATCCTATTAAAGGGATAGGTAACATTGCATGTGAACCACTAGGTTTAGCCAGTGTGTTTTTGAGGTGAAGAGGCTCATTTTTTGTTGTGATAGAATTTGTTTTTGTTTGGAAAAGAGTTGTCAAGCTTTGCAGTTTCTACCTTGCCAATGAATACCTGGAAATTTGGCAGGGTGGGGAAATCCTGATTGACATTACTGTAAAGCTTTTTTTCCTAGATCAGGGAATTTGTATGCTTGTGATTTTAATCCCCAAATTGATTGAAGGTTGAAGAAATAAAGGTAGATGGTATAATTGAGTGTAGAAATTTAAGTTCTTTATAGAATTTTTGTTAGACTGGTGGTTCCTGCTAAACATTGATGCACATAATGGAAAAATTTTGTGTACCATACTTAATTTTTAGCATCTTCTTGCCTTTTAAGCATATCTTAAAAATTAAGGTAATGTAAAATGAGGGGAAGTCAATTTTTACTGAACTAGAAGACCGTGCTTATGAAGGGAGGAAACATGTCTACTTGACTATCAATCTTAATAGACTCATTTTTTAAAAAGGTTAGGGTAACTTTAAATAAATGTTAGTAAAGAACAGTACAATTTCTCTGGGGTCTGGAAAAGTTTAATGGCCCCTAATTAATATGGTTATGGAGTAATAGTAACTTCAGTTTTTATTTGTTTTTACTATCAGTTTTTAGGTAAAAAGTGTCTAAAATACTCATTATTTGTGTGAGCATTTGAAGTAAAATAACTTGAGTAGAAAGTTTTGACTGATACCAAAACTTCATAGACACCTTACGTTTTTTTTCTTTATTTTCAGTTATCTATGCCAGCAATTATGACAATGTTAGCAGACCATGCAGCACGTCAGCTGCTTGATTTCAGCCAAAAACTGGATATCAACCTTTTAGACAATGTGGTGAATTGCTTATACCATGGAGAAGGAGCCCAGGTAACGTAGCTGATCAAAACTTTACAACATGCAGAGTAACAAAGTTGTTGGATTTTTAATACTATTTTAAATTATTGCTATTTAAAAAGTATTCCATACTTTGTATTAATTTAGAATTATAGATGAATTCTAATTAGAAATTTCTGGAGAAAGAAATTGGATTATATTTTGACATGGTTA
>VMDR010011224.1:0-28966 GCA_007922815.1 Macrotus californicus | reverse complement strand
GTGTGTTCCTCCTTGGGTCCAACTTCTTTGGGACTCTCTGAGCTTCCTGGACTCCCTGGAAGTCTATTTCCTTTGCCAGATTGGGGAAGTTCTCCTTCATTATTTGTTCAAATAAGTTTTCAATTTCTTGGTCTTCCTCTTCTCCTTCTGGCACCCCTATGATTCGGATGTTGGAATGTTTCAAGACATCCTGGAGGTTCCTAAGCCTCTCCTCGTTTTTTTGAATTCTTGTTTCTTCATTGTGTTCTGGTTGAATGTTTCTTTCTTCCTTCTGGTCCACACCATTGATTTGAGTCCCGGTTTCCTTCCCGTCACTGTTGGTTCCCTGTACATTTTCCTTCATTTCACTTAGCGTAGCCTTCATTTGTTCATCTAATTTGTGACCAAATTCAACCAATTTTGTGAGCATCCTGGTTACCAGTGTTTTGAACTGTGCATCTGATAGGTTGGCTCTCTCTTCGTCACTTAGTTGTATTTTTTCTGGAGCTTTGATCTGTTCTTTCATTTGGGCCATATTTTTTTGTCTCTGTGCACCTGTTATGTAGTCAGGGGCGGAGCCTTAGGTGTTCACCTGGGCGGGACAGCTACGTCTCTGCGTTGTGACGCTGTTTGTGGGGGAGGGGTCTGAGGGAACAACGCCACTTGTTCCGCTCTCTGCCGGTTTTCAGTCACTTCCCCTACTACCCACAATTGAATTGGACCCTTCTGGTGCTGACTCCCAGGTGGGTGGGCTTGTGTACATTCTAGGACCCAGTGGGTCTCTCCAACGAGCTCTCCTGTGAGGCTGGGAGTTTCTCCCGCTGCCGCCGCCTCAACCTCCACAGGTGTTTTCAGTCAGAGGTTTGAGGCTTTATTTCCCCGTGCTGGGACTCTGGGTTGTGCGGTCTGTTTCGCTCCCCAGTTGTTCCTCCTGGTTTATCCGCACGTGGGTGTGGGTCCACCAGGTGTGCCTTGCCCACCCTGGTCTGGCAGCCGCCGCCTTGCTGTGAGTCCTCTCCGCCCGGCTGCCTGTCTCCGCCTCTCCTACCGGTCTGGGTGAGTGTTTCTTCTTTAACTCCTTGGTTGTTGGACTTCCATAACAGTTCGATTTTCTGTCAGTTCTGGTTGTTTTTTGTTTTAAAATTTGTTGTTGTCCTTCTTTTGGTTGTGCGAGGAGGCACGTTGTGTCTACCTATGCCTCCATCTTGGCTGGAAGTCCGGATTTTAAACTATAATACAAAATTACAGTAATCAAAATGGTGTAGAATTGGCATAAAAAGACATAGACTAATGGAACAGTAAAAATGGAACAGAGCTCAGAAATATACCCATGTGTATATGGTTAATTAATTTTCAAAGGAGTCGAGAATATACAGTGGGGAGAGTGTAGTTTCTTCAATAAACATGTGTGAAACTGGATTGCCATGTGCAAAAGACTGAAACTGGACCCCTAAAATTAAAAATCAATTCAAAACAGATTAAAGACTTTACTGTAAGACCTGAAACCATAAAACTCCAAAAAGAAAACAGTGAGTGAACTCCTTGACAGTGGTCTTCACAGAGATTTAAAAGTTTGACACCAAAAACAAAGATAAATCAAAAATCAATAAGTAGGTTAAATCAAACCAAGGCGCTTGTTCTCAGCAAAGGGAGCCATCAATAAAATGAAAAGGCAACCTTTGGAATGGGAGGAAATATCTGCACACCATTATCTGAGAACTTACACAACTCAATAGCAAAGAAAAACATTTCCAATTAAAAAATGGGCAAAAATCCTGAATAGAGATTTTCCCAAAGACAACATGAATGATCAAGAGGTGCATGAAAAACTGCTTAACATCCTACTCATCAATAATGCAAATCAAAACCACAGTGAGATACCACTTCACACCTGTTAGAACGGCTGTTAGGAAAAAGGGTGGGAGAGAGGTGTTGGTGGGGACATGAAGAAAAGGGAGCGTTTGTACAATGTCGCTGGGAATGTAAGTTGGTATAGCCACTGTGGAAAACAGTATGAGGTACCTCGAGAAATTAAAAATAGAACTACCGTTATTTTCTAGCAATCTCAGTTTTCATTATCTTGAAAGATATCTACTCCGTTAACTGCAGCATCACAGTATCCAAGGTATAGAAACAATGCACAGGTCATGTATCACAGAGATGTACACTTGAAACCTATATGGCCCTATTAACCACGTCACCCCAATAAGTTTAATAAAAGAAAAAATGGAAACAATCTAAATGTCGATGGATTAATGAAGAAAATGTAGTGTGTGTGTGTGTGTGTGTGTGTATATACATATATAGTATAAAATGGAGTATTGTTCAGCCTTAAAGATGAAGGGAATTCTGTTATTGTGAGAAATTGGGTGAAACGTGAGGGCTTAGAACCTGCTAAGTGAAATGAGCCAGACAGAGGAAAGGTAAATACTGCATGGTATCTGTTATATGTAGAATCTAAAAAAAAAAGCGGGAGAGGTTACACTTAGAAACAGTAGAGTGGTTGCCAGGAGCTGAGTGTTTTGTAAATGGGCACCACTTTCAGTGATACAGTGAATAAGGTCTGAGGATCCAAAGTATGAATGGTGACTGCAGTTGATGACTATTGTGTGATTGAAATTGGCTGAGAGTATGAGGGGGCCCCCAAAAAACCCAAAATTATCTTCCGGAGTGTGGGCCTCTTGTAGTAAAGGCTTCCCCCACCGGGTGAGTGTTCTAGGAACCCATCTGTATCAGTGTACCAGCTGGTGTTGTTGTGAGAGGCTGCATCCAGAATTTTTTTGAAGACTCAGTGCGTTTTCCCATTTCATGATGGGTGATTTACAAGGACACTTGCCCACACCATGCTGGATGTTCAGCAGTTTTTTGACCAAAAATGGCATGACCCCTGTGCCCCACCCTCCCTATTGACCTGATCTCGCCCCAAGCAACTTTTTTTTGTTTCCCTGGATGAAAAAAGTCCTCAAAGGAAACATTTTCCCAATGTGGAAGAGGTGAAACAAACAAACAAAAAACAGCAGAAGCACTAAAAGGCATCACAATCAACAAGTTCAGAAATTTTTGAGCAGTGGAAAAACTGTCTTGATAGGTGCATTGCATCAAATGGAGAGTACTTTGAAGGTGACTGAAATTTAAATTCCAGGTTTTTTTGAGTCCCCCCTCATAGAACTTAAATGTTCTCAGTAAAAAATGGGTAAATATGTGAGGTGATGGATGTGTAGATGCTTTCATTAACTCGATGGGGGAAATCCTTTCTCAATGTGTACATATATCAAATCATCACATTGTACACTTTAAATTTCTTACAATTTTGTTCATCCATTATAACTCAAGAAAGCTAAGAAAAATTCCCAAGGTTGAGGACTACCATCTGTCACATCTAGAATTTCTCAGTGTAGAGGGTTATTGCAAAGGTGTTTTCAAATAGTGCCTTTTCGGGAGGAATTTCACTAGACACTCAGGTTGTTTCTTTATGTTATCGAGTGGCTAACAACAATGGAAACACTTTAGCATGAAGTTTGTGTAACTTTAGCTGCAGTTACATAATTATCCACATACCTAATGACTCCGCCATGTTAGCTAACTGGGTGTTTCTTGAGTTTTAAAACAAATTAAGGTATCATTTCTATTCTTTATTGGAGTTCGGTTCATATTCTGTCTGGAACGATGTGAACTTGGAATTAAGCAGTGAGGGTGGCATGGTCCCTTTGCCAGGATCTGTATATTTTATTTTCTTTAATTCTCCCAGTTACGAACAGCCTGGCTAGAACTCCTTGAGTCTTAAATGAGGCACTCACCATATTCTTCTCTTCCATTTGTGCTTATGTCGTGGTGTATCTTACCACAAAAAAGAAAACTCATCTGTTTCCTTTTGTTTTAAAATTTGTTGTTGTCCTTCTTTTGGTTGTGCAAGGAGGCACAGTGTGTCTACCTACACCTCCATCTTGGCTGGAAGTCCTGTTCTATGTTTTGAATAGCATGGTCTTAACTGTCAATGGATTTTATTCTCTGGAAGTCAGAAGACCTTCCATCCTTCGGCACAGTGAGTGAAGCTCATCTCCAGAAAAGCTAGGGAACAGTTAATAATAATTGTCTCGTTTTGGGGGTAAAATATTGTGGTTTATAAGGGCCTAAATGGGCTTGCTAATTCGGCTACCTCTTTTTAAAGCCAGCACAGAAATAAAGATTAGCAATAAAATACCTTTAATGAGCTCCTGAGTTTTACTTGCAGGGAACTCAGGGCCAGTGGCACTCCGCTGGTTTGTGGAATGTGATTGTGGACTCTGAAGAAACTTTTTCCTTCAGGATTCCTATTACTTTAAATGAGTATGTTTTATTCATCAGGAATTAATCATCTTCACTCTCTAATTAAAAGTCACATTCCCTTGGTAAGACAAGCAGTGTCAAGTGGGCAATGCAGATTATGTTTTCTCTTTCACTGGACTCCTCATTTTTCTAACTAGAACTTGTATATCCTATGCCAGAAGAGCTTGAAATTAATGGGTATTCTTGTAACACACCCATTTATTGGGACCCATGATTGTGGACTCCATTTGATTACGTTAAGTGTTCTCCCCCCAACCCCCAAATAAGGAGTGCAATTAATTTATCAGTAGCTTGTTTGTTTCCCTGTGTAGGTGCCAATTTATGATGAGTCCATCAACACTTGCACATTAATTTATTTCCCATTTAATCAGTGTTTAAATTGAACGGGGATCAGGCAGAACAAAACACATGGTTTTGCATAATGATAACAGAGCAAGCCGAAATAGTCATAGGACTTTAGCATTGGAATCCTCACTGCAGAAGCACGGATGAATTAGGAGATGTTGATAAAAAATATCTGCAGGAATAAATCCTTTTTAAGCACTATATTAAATTCCCAATGCCTGTATGCCAGTTAACTTTGCATTAATTACTTTAAATATTCTTATGCTGTATGCAGCTCTGAGTAGAAATCCTACAGGCTGAGTAAACTCTGGAGGCACGTCTTGTCATGCTCCATTAACTTAAATTATTAGGTTGTTCAGAAAGGTATTTCTTCCCAGGCTTGTCTAGGTGGCAGGTCCAATATTCCATAGCTGTCCCTCTGTGTGCCTCTAACCTTTGCTAAGCCAGTGTTGCTGAAGTACAGGCTCACCTTGTGGGGAGATGGGCTACCTTGGAAAACCGATTTTAGACTGGCAATTGTCTAGGAACTCTCCAGATTAAAAATTGCACTTGCTGATTTTGCCTCCTCCAAACTACTAAGAGAAAGACTGAATAAATAGTGCTCCTCAGGCAAGGGATGTCCTGACTAGTCATTTGTTAACTGCCTAAGTTTATGTCTTAGATTTCTTCCCTCCTCCTCCTCCTTAGTAAGGCATTACAAATAGTCCTGAATTTTCCCCTTCCCCACTGTCGCCTGATTTCCGTCCTTCCATCCCCAGAGAACCACTGTTTCTGAAGTGGACGTCTTTCCCAAGCATGTCTTTATACTTTCCCTCCATCAGTCTATATCTACAAACATGTACAAATTATTTTATATGTATTTAAATACTAAAAAAATCCTCAGCAGAGGAGATATGTTTAATTGCTAGAGGGTGGGGTTGGGGGTAGACAGACAGAGGGAAACATTGATCATTTTTCTCCTGTGTGTGCTTTGACTGGGAATCGAACCTGCAGCCTTTTAGTGTATGGGATGATGCTCCAACCAACTGAGCCACCCGGCCAGGACTGCATTTAAACTTTTAACAAATGGTCTCATATTGGAGGTATCTGGTTATATATTACATTATTTTCATTAAACACTTTTAAAGTTATATCCATATTGTGCACACATGTGGATCTAGTGTCTTCATTTAAGTGATGGTACAATATTCCCTCATGGGACTCTACCACAATTTATTATTCATTATTCTGAGGGAAACATAAACAAATGCTTAATTTTTCACTATTACAGCCATTTAGTAGAGATCTTTTGAACTACCATTATGCTGGGGCTTGTATTTGAGGCCGTCTGACTTAAAGCCGGCACTCTCTCCTCACTCTGTCAGATGGGCTTCTGAGTGACATACTTTTCTTATGACCCAGTTTTGTTTTAGCTCAGCATTAAAACTCAGCAATGCCATTTCCTCTCCAGATGGGAATCACGTAACTAACTTCATTGGACATGAAAGGTGGGTTTAATGTCAAAGATTAAGCTGCAGACTATCGTAGCCACTGGCCACATGTGGCTACTGAGCACGTGGCATGTGAATAGTCTAAATTATAATGTGCTGTAAGTGTAAGGTACATATCAGATTCTGATGGAAAATAGAGTGTAAAATATCTCAACAAATTTTTGCTGTCAAAATGATATTTTGGGTATATTGGGTTAAATGAAATACATCATCAAAATTAATTTTATCTATTTATTTTTACTTTGTGAATGTGGCCTCCAGAAAATTTAGTGACATTCATGGCAATTGGGACAGTTATTAGGTTGAAGTGATGGAGTATATACTTCTGGGTGCCAGGTGGGGGCAGCAGAGAGTCGCTAGAATCAAGATTCTATGTAAGGTGCCCCAAGCAAAGGCGCTGCGCTGCCAAGGTGAGAGGCTCAGAAAGGCAGGATGTTCTGTTAAATGGGGCTGTAGTCAGTAAGAATCCAGGGACTGAATCCTGGATCCTGGTTGAGAGGGATTGGAGCCAGGGCAATCTAGAGGAGAGAGGGCTGTTTAGAAGTGAGAGCGCTGATCTAGTGCGGGTTTGAAGTTACACAATTCTGTTTGAATCCCATGTGAACTCAGGCAAGTAATTTGACCTCTGTAATTGGTCTCAGTTTTCACATATGCAAATTGAGGATGATAGCACTTACTATTTTGGGTTGATACATGTAAAGAACTTATCACATATAGTGAATGTTTGCTATTATCATTATCTTTATTTTAATCAGCCATTGACCAAGCATAAGAAGTGGTCTCCTTTTCCCATGAAGCGGTACACCCAGGCTGCAGGTATTACCACACCCAGGTTTAAAGTGTATGAAACTCGGCGAAGTTCTCACAGCTGAGAAGTGATACACCAGTTTTTTTTACTATCTTTTCTCTGGCCAAGGAAGAGCCTTAAACTGATTTATTTTCCTGGCTCTCAGCCAGAGTAATATATACATTTGTTCATCACAGAGGTTCCCAGTCCTTTGTTGAGCAAGCAGTAAGGATGCAGATGAGTGAAATGCAATTAAAATGCTTACAGGTAAGTGAAAGAGATAGACGGGTTGTCACCTGGGTATGATACAGTGTGATGGGAGCCAAAGTTCAGTGATGGGAAAGTTATTAATTCCCTGGGGAGGTGCAGAGGACTTCAATGATGATGTTAAAAAGTAGGGGACATCCTGTCCTCTAAATTCCCCAATCTCCTGGTCCGATGTCACTTATCTCTACCAATGATCTCCATCCACCCACAGAAAGTGACATCCTACAGTGCATCAAGAGAAACTGCTCCGTTATCTAAGGCCCGAGCTCTGATTTTCTTCTCAGTACCACCCAACCCCTCGCACCCTCCGAACTTCATCCATGGTTGTCTCTAAAGTGCGGTGTGACCCTTCAGAGGCTTTGCAAGACAATTCAAAGGGGTTAAGAAAACATTAAAGCTTTTTATGTTTAGCTTTCAATCATCCTTTTATAATGTAAATATTTTTGTATGTTTTTATAAATACATAATATGTTAGTGCAGAAATATAAGTATGTAATAAACACGTATGTATCTATATTTTGAGAGTGAGCAAAATTTTTTAGTGATTGGGTACACATCATCAAAGGAGTCTGGAGACAACTGCCTTAATGTGTTGTTTAGGATTTGTGGTTTCTAGTGAAAGAAACCCAGCTCACACTAGCTTATGGAGACAGGGAACTTCATGGCACTCTGAACTGAAAAGACCAGGTATGTGGCTAACCTCAGGTGTATGGAATCCTGGTTGCAATGATATTTTCAGGCTCTGTCTCTCAGCTCTTTGTGTTGGGCAACATGGTAGATAGATAAAGGCCTGAACTCACATTCTTTCAATCTAACACCCAGCCCAGGGCAAAAGATTTTCTTTTGTGGTAGCAGAAAAGTGCCAAGGAACACTTATTGGTCTGCTTGGAATCCCTGCCCGGAGCTGAACCAATCACTGAGGTCAGTGGCAAAGGAATATTCTGGCCACCTGCGTTAGATCATGTTCTGGCACACAGGAGGAATGTGCATTAACTCCACAGGAACCGCATGACAAAGGTTTTACCCAGGAAAGAGAAAGGAGACCCAGGGAAGTGGGCAGACAGGACACGGACTAGCCTCGATGAGAGTGGAACTGATCGCCTGGGACAGGTCAGGATAGGACAGGTCCCATGCAAAGATGTTAGAATCCATAATCCAATAGGTAAGTTTTTCTGTGGACGTGAGAAACCGAAGTGAGCTGCTGAACTCATTTCTAGGCCGAGGAGAGTTTTGTTAAATGTCCATCAGGTCGACACCATCAGGTCTAGGCAAACATGGTTTCTGATACTCCCAAATTACAAAAAGAGGCCAAGGTGTACTTTCTGCCTCTTTAGAACTGCCAGTGTACTTCCTCCGAGCGCACTTTATGGTGTGTGTGCGTCACGTTGCAGGCTTTGGGGTTGGAGTGGCTTTGCGTTTTGTCCTGACTGTGCCGCTCGCCGCTGGCTGGGTACCTGTTGGCCACTTTCCCAGGAACTTGGGCTCTCACTCTCTCATCTGTACCTCCCTGGCAGTGTCGTCGGGAAGATGAAATGAGAATACCTAGCATAGTTCCTAGTAGTTAATAAATAGCAACTATTTTTTTTATTGTTCAAGTTCAGTTTTCTGCCTTTTCCCCCACCCCTCCCCACCTCCCTTCCTTGTTTCCACACTCCCCCTCCCCCCCGCCTTGTTATCGTCCATGTGTCCTTTATAATTGTTCCTGTAAACCCTTCACCCTTTTCCCCCATTATCCCCTCCCCTCTCCCCTCTGGTCACTGTCAGCCTGTTCTCAATTTCAATGTCTTTGGCTATACTTTTAAATAGGAACTATTGTGTTGATGTTGCTAAGGCTATTGTTTTCCTCTCTATTGGTTTGGCCAAATTCCTGTAGTAAAGGATACAGGGCTGATTTATCTTTGGAAGCCCCACTGAGTCCCCACAGAGCCTGGCATGTAGCAGATGTTCCATAAATACTTGTTGAATGATGAGTGAGGGGATGAATGTAGCTCGTTTAGTTTCGAATCATTCCCATGGGGCTCTATTATGAAATGCTGCTCAGATTTCCAGCTTCATCAAAGGACAAACTCTTCTTTGAACAAGAAAGTTACTTTTTAGGGCTTTCCCTCTGGTCTTCTGAAAGATGGACCAATGTTACTGCAGAGAAACTTACCAGTATTCTGGGATTTCGGCACCGGATTTGTGTGGAATTTTTCACGGCCTATTTCACTACTTTGTAAAGTATTTTAGTCTGTTTTTCCAAGCTGACCACAAAAACCCAGAATCAGTTCTTCCTGCTGACCTCTCCAAAGAGCCTCCCCTACTACGGCAGGGATGAACAGGACTGCCATGCACGGGACTGCCTGAGCTGCTTGAGAGAGTCACTTGGGAGTAAAGGGTTACGGTTTTCTCAGGCCAGCTTTGACTGCTGTCACTCTCATTGTGGAAGTCATATGTTGCCATGGCAAACAGGTATTTAAAAAGACAGGTTGTTTTTTTTGGAAGTGGTGGTCAAGAGCAAAGAGGTACACATTTGCCCACATGCTGCTGAGGAACTCATGTTTGAAAGTTCTTATTTGCCCAAGAATCTGGTATACTGGTGCTTTCGCCCACAGGGAAACAAAGTGGTATTCTCCCCAGAATGCTGTCAAGACTTCCAGCCTCAGAAAGTCCTTGTGGAGTCACCAGGGCTCTCATATCAACCCCCAAATTGTAGTTTACTGAAGCCAGCACAATGCCGCTGGAAGGGCTGGCTGGCTGCCCAGAGATCCCTCTGGTCACCTTGATTTTGAGAGTAAAACAGACAGATGAAGTTGGTGACGTGTGCGCTCATTACTGATTATGACCAAAGTCACTTTGGACTTGTGTAAAGATTAGAGATTCTATTCAGAGAAAGGGAGTTCCTTGATGCAGTCCCTCAGCCCAGGTACTGAACAAGATGAAAAAGAATGAGGAAACTGGAAAACTTACTCAGTCAATTGTGGTGACTCGCAATCAGGAGGAATGCCCAATTCTGAGATTCTCCCTGAGGAGTGAAGGGTTTGAGGTAGGCACCCAAATGTTTTTAAGGCTTGCAACTGAAAGCCCACAGGGTTTGTATCCATGAGACCCAGAAGGCTACAGCAAACTGAGAACCAGTTCTTAAAGGGCTCGGGGAGGGCACCCCCAAAGGCCCAAGTGCTAACGACACACCGCTCCTGGCTCTGCTGCTGCTCCTTGAGTGTGTTCCTAAGTGCGTCTCTGAGAGTGGGTGAGCCCTGGGCGAGAGTGCTCAGGAGGTGGGCTGTGGTCAGTGGGCAAGGGGAGAAACCACAACGCTGAGTGACCGCACCGCCTTCTGGGATACAAAAGACAGGCTTCTGAAAGCCAGCCAGATGAGTTGTAAGAACAAAGAAAGTATAAAAGCTTAGCAGAATTATCACTATTGACTGATGATATAATCTTATTAACTGAAAATCTCAAAGACTCAACAACAACAAAAAACTATTGGATCTAATCGATAAGTTCAGTAACATTGCAGGATATAAAAATCAATACATAAAAGTAAGTTGATTATCTATATACTACTAATAAGACATCTGAAAAATAAACAAAACCTATCCATTCACATTAGCATCAAAACCAATAAAATACCTAAGAGTAAATTTATCCAGGGTCGTGGAAGATCCGTACGATAAAAACTGTAAGACTTGCTGAAAGAAGTCAAAGAATACACAGACACATGGACTCACACCCTATGTTCGTGAATTGTAATAGTTAATATTGTTAAAGTGTCCATGATTCCCAAAGCTATGTATAGATTTAACACAATCCCTATCAAAACTCCAATGACATTTTTCATACAAATGAAAACAATCCTAAAATGTGATGGAACTACAAAAGGTCCTAAATAGGCACAGCAAACCTGAAAAGAAGAACAAAGCTGGAGGCGCCAAACTATACTACAAGGTTATTGTAATTAAAAAGGTATGATACAAGCGTAGGAATAGACACAGGGACCAATGAGACAGATGGAAAGCCCAGAATTAACTGCCTGCCTATATAGTCTCTAGTATTTGATAAAGGAGCCGTAAATATCCACTACGAGGAAGATAGTGTCTCAACAAATGGTGCTGGGGAACTGGATAAAAACATGCAGAAAAATGAATTAAACCACTAAAAAAATGAACTCAAGAGAAATGTGTGAAAGGAATCAAAAGATAAAAAGAAAAAATAACACTCCCTACGTAAGTCGTCTATGGGCTGCTTATTTTGTTTCCCAAAGCTTAATTCCAAGGCTACATTTTTCCCTCCCCACCCTTCCTTTCTCCTGCCTTTACCATATCAACAGCCAGAAACTGCTTGGGTCACAGTGGTAAAGGAGGGGAGGAAGGGAGTAACAGTAGTCTGTCCTCAAGGAAACCACAGAAGAGATGTACTACGGGCAAAAGAAGAGGCAAGAAGAGTAAAGATAGATGCACATTCTGTTCTGCTTCTGTTTCCTTTCCTTGCCCCTAAGATTATCCTAACCCCAAGTAGAAAAGACAACTAGACTCTCTCTCTTCCCTTTTTCAGCTCCCAACCTGGCAAAGATTTCCATGTTGGTTTACTAATGCAGCTCTTGGGGTCAGGGGAAGATGCCATGGAAAAAAATAAAACTCCAGCCTTCCACTTCTGACCCTTGTCTTGACACAGAACTACCTCTTTCAGTGTAATGCTATTATGAAGTTTGTTGGGATATGGAAAAAAATGAAATCAAATGGATAGATAAAAAAATTAAACACAAGACACAAAACTGTAAAACTCCTAGAAGAAAACAGGGCAGGAGATCCTTGACAATTATCTTAGCAAAGACTTTCTGGATGTGACACCACAGGCACAAACAGCAAAAAAAAAAAAAAAGTGGGAATATATCAAACTTAAAACTTCTGCACAGCAAAAGAAACAATTAACAAAATAAAAAGGCAACCTATAAAACTGGAGAAAAATTTTGCAAACCATGTATTGGACATGGAGTTAATATCTAAAATATAGAAAACTTATACAACTGAACAGCAAAAAATCCTGATTAAAAATGAGCAGAGGAAATTGACATTTTCCCAAAGAAAACATAGAAATGGCTAAGAGGTACATAAAAAGGTGTTAAACATCACTAATCATTAGGGAAATGCAAACCAAAACCACAATGAGATAGCACCTTATACCTGTTAAAGTGACTATTATAAAAAAGATAAGAAATAGTAAGTGTTTTACAAGGATGTGGAGAAAAGGGAACCCTTGTGCACTGTTGGTGACAATGTCAATTGGTACAGCCATTATGGAAACCAATATGGAGGTTCCTCAAAAAATTAAAAATAGATCTACCATATGATGCAGCAATTCCATTTCTGAGCATATATTCAAAGGAAATGAGTACAGGTTATCGAAGAGATATCTGCACTCCCATGTCCATTGCTGAATTATTGGTAATAACCAAGATATGGAAATAACCTAACTGTTCATCAATAGATGAGTGAATAAGGGTGTGACACATACACATGAATATATTTCAGCCATTAAAAAGAAGGAAATCCTACCATTTGTGACAACATAGATGGATCTTGAGGGTGTTATATTAAATGGAGTAAGTCAGACACTGAAAGGTAAGTACTGTATGATGTGGAATCTAAAGAAACCAAATTTTAAAAAACAGAGAGTAGAGTGGTAATTACCCAGGGCCGGGGATGGGGGAAGGGAGAGATGTTGGTCAAAGTGTAAGCAAGTTCTGGGGGTCTAACGTGTAGCATGATAATTACAGTGGATAATTCTGTATTGTACACTTGACTGTTGCTAAGAGAGTAATCTTTTTTAAAATTTATTTTTATCGCATTTTTCCATTACCATTTATCTTAAGTGTTTTCACCACAAAAAAGAAATGATGATTACATGACACTATGGTGGTAATCATTTTGCTATACATAAATGCATCAAATTACCATGTTATACAGTACAATATTATATGTGAATTATATCTCAATAAAGCTGGAACGCCTCCTCCTCCAACTTCAAAAGGGAGCATAAGTACAATTCAAATCCTGCTTTGTTCAACTGAGGGGTGGGGAGAGGAAGAAAGATTCTACTGGGAAGATGAGACGTTCCTTAGGTCTGAATTGTAGGAAACAAACTGTGTTTGAATATGGCAATTTATATTTGCTCCACTACTGGGAGGAGGGTACATAAGTAATAGGGCTTGTGCATGCTGGGAAGAAAATAGGACTCAGAGCTCCAGACCCAGGCTGATGAATGGTAGGGAAAGGAGGGCAGGAAGTGGGCTATGGTTCTGTGTGCACTGGAAAGGCTGCATCTATCTGGCTGACTTTACTATGAAAACCTGGACTGATGTGAAAGGCAATGCCAGCAGATGTATGAGCTTGCTGAGGCTACCAACAGTCGTATGATCAGTCTGCCAGTTGGGGTGAGCTGTCTACAAGGCAGTGACGAAAGCTGGGCAGGAAATATTTTCACCAATAAGAGAAGCTAAGGAGGTTAGAATAGACTCTGGTCAAGGTCTTGAATGGAAATACAAAAGGAGTGGGTAACTCTTTCTTCTGCTCTCTTTCCTCCTATCTCTACTTTTAGCTCTGTCACAGATGGGCAGTGGGCTTGCATACGTTGGTGGAATTACTCAGCTGTTGGTTTGAATAGAAAAAGTTGTGAAAGAGGCCCTGGCCAGGTAGTTCAGTTGGTTAGAGCATCGTCCGGATGTGCAAATGTTGCAGGTTTGATCTCTGGTCAGCGCATATGTAAGAAGCAACCAATGAGTTCATAAATAAGTAGAACAATAAATCGACGTTTCTCTCTCTTTCTCTGTCCCTCTTCCTCTCTCTCTCAAAGGCAATTAAAAAATACTGTGTGCAAGAAAATAATAGTGAAATGAACTTATTTATAAGGTTGATTTGGGATATTTCCTATCATGAAGTATCAAGAAACTACTTCAGATTATACACCTAAAATTGGGGGCAAGTATGATTTAGGTTATAGAAATCTTTGGAACTAAGTAACTGGCTCCCCATTACTGTGAGATTTCACTCAGTGGTGGTGGTAGTCTGGTATTTGTACAGAGATCTAAACTTTTCAAGCATTTGCCTACACTTTTCGCACTTGAGGTGCATCATAACACTTGTAAGGTTTGTAGAGCACGTTATTCTTCCCCTATGACAGATAAACTAAACTGAGATTCACAAAGGCCCAACACACTTGCTCAAGGCCACATGTTCAGTTAAAGCACAGCTAGAACTGGAATCCAGTTCTCTGTACTCTTAGCTATGTTTTCTCTATCTCTGGTTTAGCATGTCCAGAGATGACAGCTTCTGCTTTGGCTAGACCAGGTTTCAGATGACCCAGACTTTCCCAGAAAGGTGCTGGAGCTTCCTCAGTGGGTGACCGTAGCGGGTTATGGTGTTCAGAGGAGCAGCGAGGGGCTACCAGCAGGAGAGTGGCTGCTGCTTCCTTCCACGAGGAGGAACAGGGCAGTTTAAACAGACTTGAAGGTGAACATCTCCCCTTGGAAGTCTTTGCTTTGTAAAAATAGAGACCTTTTTGTGGCAGCCTAGTGCAGAGGTAATTATGACGGCTTACATCAATTGAGCTCTTGGTGGGTGGTTTTATTCTTCCACAACTATGCTTGGAGAGTTTTAAGTGACCACAGTTTCTCAACATACCAGTAAGTAGAAAATGAATAAATCAAATTCCAATTAGTTTTACGGATCTAATATTGCAATGATGCTTTTGGTTACATAAAAATATAGTCACTCAGAATATATGTATATAGGAAAATGAGCAAATGCAGCTATATTATCAGAAATTGTTTTATGTTGCCTTTATTGATATTTTCTGCATCAAAAGATATTCACTAGGTATTATTTTCTGTGAATGATATCTATAAGTAGAGTAATGATTCCTAATTTTTGGAGGGCTCTTGTTTTGTTTTCCATTTATAAGGTTAATCAGTCAGGCTGAGAATTCCTCTCTTCAGTTAGGGGCCATTTGCCACAGGGCAATCAATGCTTCACACCCAAGAAGGGGCGTTTGTTTGGAGTGACCCCTGTCATGGGCCTTGGGGAACTTTTTAAGATGAAAAAATATTCATGACTCTCTCCTTTTCCTCAAGGCCAAGAGTTGGTCTTGTTAGGTGTCCTACTGACAATGTAGGCAGGCAACTGGACCCTCACTCTCTCAGTCGCATGATCTGAACTAGACTCCAGACTTTTCTTTCTCACCTGGTTTGTGATTTTTATAGAGAAGCATGAAGGACTTCCCTTACTTGGCTGGATTCTCAGAGTGGTTCTGCTTGTGGCCTGATTTGGTGGGGACATTGTTCACAAGGGCCTGAAGTATAAGTCAGCTAAATTACACAGAGCGTTTACTGGTAGTGGTAGAAAGCATCTTAATTGGGAGTTGAGTGCCAAATCATGGTCCAGAGGTGAAGCTGGGTCTTGGTGCTGGAGAAGCAGTCCAAGGTGCAAAGGGTGAAATGGTACTTTAACCCAGAGACAGAGTCAGAAGCTGGGAGACTGGAATTAAGTTGAGTAGTTAAGCGGGAAATGGGTTGGTGTGTGGTTCAGGACAGAGGCCATGAATAAGGAAAAGGTCTGGAAGACTTCTTTCAGAAGGGACGTCTTCAAGGAGGGTACGCCTGACCTGTTCAAAGAAAAGACTGTAGTTGCAATGAAAAGAAAGAAGAAAAACATTTTCTAAGAAGAAGGTTTAGAAACATCTCCTGCATGAGCTCCACAGTGGACAATCCATCCAGTGGATGGTGGCAAACACTGTTTCTGAGTCCATTGCAACCAGACATCTGGAGAAGATTAAGTACAGGTCCTCAAATATGTTTTGTTCAGTGTTGTTTCGTTATAACTTCGGTGAGATGCCGTAAGTACTCAACTATTGTTTGTGTCAACTAGCCTATGGTAAAATTGGGTTCTTTATACATCATTTTGCGTCAAGCTGCAGAAACCATAGAAGATGTTAAATGAGGACTTACAATACAAGAGAGCCAATGTGACGGTACAACCAAGGTCCGGGTAGGCACCAAAAACCGATCCTAAGTGTTTCTGTTTTTCAGGTTCTGTGAGGGAGACATGAGAAGCTTTAAACAGGGATTTCACTTGATAAATTAGGCTTGTGGTTTTTCTTGCAAAATGTCACCAGATTGGAGTTACTGTGCAATATGTGTTTGAGTAGTTTCACCTTTCAGTGAGGCAGACTGTGTCTCTCTGGGTCTTTCTAACTAACACATGTCCACTGACTGCCCCCTTCAGCAGAGCTCCCCTTGGCCATAGGATTGAGTGCACGCTCCTGTAGGAACAAGAGCAGGCTTTTCCACGTTGATGCTTCTCTCTCCTCAACTTTTCCTCATCTCTTTGCATTTCTTTCAGTTCTAGTACAAAGGACCTTAGCTCTGGACTACTTCTGAATTTTTATGCAAGCAGTTTGTCATAGAGTGTTAGAGCTGGAAGGAGTGTAGAAAGCATCTTGTGTAAAGGCATTATTTTGTGGATTAGAAAATTGAGGCCTGGGATGTTTACTCATAGTGACAGATGGAGGAGCTGCACTTGGGACACAGGTGTCCTGACCTCATCACATCATATGTAACATGTGGGAAATAATGAGCCATTTCAAAGGTAAGAAATATATAGTAAGCATGGCGATGCCATCAGAGTGTGGAGAAGGTGATTATTTTAGTGTTTTGAGTCTGGATTACTGATTAGATGTGGGAATTACTTTTCACAGCAAGTTAAAAAGCAACAGATATGGCATTAATAAAAAACCAAAAAGCAGCTCTTGTTTGTTCTTAAAGTAAGAGTTCACTGATTAGTTAAAGTAAGTTATAATAAAAGATTTACTTCTAGATCAAAGCCTTCTAAAAGTTATATAAGCCTTTTAAAAGCCTTATATGACACAGTGATCCCTGTTCTGGGTTTCTTCCCCCAAATTTGAAAACACTTCTTCATAAAGATATATATATGTATCCCTATGTTCATTGCAGCATTATTTATAATAACCAAGATATGAAAAAAACCTAAGTGTCCTTTGACAGATGATCGGATAAAGAAGATATGGTACATATATACAATGAAATACTACTCAGCCATACAATAATGAAATCTTGCCTTATGCAACAATGTAGATGGATCTTGAGATTATTATGCTAAGTGAAACAAGTCAGGTGGAAATTAACTATATGATTTCATTCATAGGTGGGATAGAAAACAAAAAGCAACAAATGAGCTAACAAAACAAAACTCACAGATACAAATAACGGAAGGGTGGTCACCAGACAGGTTCACAGAGCAGACAGACATTTACTATGGAGTTGTGCACCTCAAATTTATAATGTTATTAACCAATGTTACCCCAATAAGTTTCATTTTAAAAAAGCCCATCCCATCTTTTGATAGCTTTCTGAGAAAGGGAGTATGGGAAGTATATTGAGATTTTGTGTGTTTTTTCAAATATTAAAAAGTTTTAATGTATACCATGTATAATTTTAAATGAATATATAGCTATGATCATATCAAAAACCTGTGAAGTTTTATATGACTTAAAAAGGTCTTTATTATACCCTCTTGTTTGATAGTTTGGCCAGGTAAAGAAATTTTAGGGTGTTGGAGACCTGGGGTGGGGACCAACTACTTGCTTTTATAGAATTTAAAGAAACCCTTCTATTCTCAACATCTCTGTAGTATTTGGTGACTCCAGTTCCAGATTCTTTCACAAGTTCAGATCATTTGGCTTCTCATCAATAATATCCTTTCATCTCTTTCCTTGTTGCTGAGTCATTTACCAATTTTCCACCAGCTTTCCGTCTTCAGGCGGGTGGTGTCTTGGAGGTTTATTAGAATGGAGTCTGTATGTCTGTTTCTCATTTTAATTAGTTTGGGTCTTAGATTACATTCCTCATGAAGACATGGGGGGTTTTATACTTTAGGCTTCTTCACCTGAGGAGAAAACATTCTGGAAGGAAGCACTTGAACCAGTGTTTACCAGAGAGGGGCAGGTTATCCCTGGTGGTACAGGAAATAATATACAGGTGGTACAGGGCCAAGTAAGTTTTTAAGTACCACTTTTTGTGATGTGTATTGGAAAAATTATAGCCAGCTCATTGTACCAATCAGGATTGCATTTAGGTGCATGTAAAATGAAGCTATGTAAAAAAAGTTGAGACATAAAGACAAACACTAAGCAAATAATAATGTAGAGAGTCTGTAATATAGGAAAAATAAAAAAGGTGATAAATTATTAAGATTTAAAAAACATTAACTTATTTTACAGAGGCAAGAGAAGCCTAGAGAAACTATGGGTGCGTGATTATTAAGGACCTGGGCTCTGGATTGAGTTCTTGCTTGAATTTGAGTCCTAACCCTACCTTCTGCTAGCTGGGTAATACTTAGCAAGTTATATAACCTTTCTACATTTCCACATCTGTAAAATGGGAATGAAAATAACAATCTGTCTTGTAGGATTGTTCTGAAGATTAAATTAAAGGGTTAATATCTGGAACATAGTCAGTTGTCAATAAATGTTAACTATTATAATTATTATTAGTGATGAGATGGTACTGGATCCTTGGGTCAGTTTGTTTAAAAATGTAGCAGAAAAAAAAGAAAAAGAAATGGAATAAGGCTAGTGAGTTGCCAATGTTGAGACTGATTCTTACCGGTCAGGGTTTCTCAACCTCAGTACTATTGACCTTGTGGGAAGGATAATCCTCCGTTGTGGGGCTGCCCTGTGCATTGCAGGGTCTTTGGCAGCATTCCTGGCCTCTACCTGCTAGATGCCAGTACCATTCCGCCCCAAGTTGTAACAACTAAAAGTGTCTCCAGACATGAGCAAATGTCCTCTAGGGGGCAAAATTGCTACACGCTTCTCTGGACTGTGTGGGGCAGGCAGTCAGTGCTCACTAGATATCAGTCCTCATTCTTACCTCCTTATCATCTTTTTCCTTCCCCCAATATGGGCTGCGAAAGCAGGAAGACCAAGGGACTGAGATAGGTGTCCTCCTGGTCCAAATTCTAATCTCTTTCCAAGTACCAGAGTTCCTGTGGGCTCCAGAAGCCTTGAGAAGGGAAACATTTCAGGTTAGGCCATAAGAGCTTTGCAACTGGAGACCTCAAAGAATGTGCATATTTGTAGATGTTTATAACATTCTGCTGAAGTCCTTGTCCATGAAACATGGGGACTGCCTCTAGAGAGGAAAGGGCAGAAGGTGGTCATCTGACCTTGTACTGCGTGCCTTCAGACTGTATGTCAACTGGCATCCTGAAAAGTGATCGCCTTTGGGGAAAAAAGGCAACAATAAAGATATCTCTCTCCTGACCTTTCTATAGACCTGTGGAGGGATTAGGGTGATGGTAACATTTCTTTTTGGGGCTGACCTTACAAGCTTATAAACTCTTATCAGTTCTGACCACTACTGCCAACCTACAGCAAGCTCACAATTCTCAATGTGGGCCCTGCCCACCAGCTTGGACACAGTGTCTTTGCTGCACAGTGCAGGTTGCGGAGGGGTGGGGGGTGGGGTGGGGGGCGCAGAGGGTTTGTGCTGTGGGTGGCTGAGGCCGAGACAGCTGGTTAGATACTGCCCAGGGAGGTGTGAGGCTGCCAGTGTGAGAAGTGTGGGAAAGGAATATCTTGACACTACCTCAAACAGTACAGCATTAAGGGTCTTGCTGGGAAGCTACACAAATAGAAAGAACCTCATTGCCTATGGAAACCAGAGACAGGATCAATAGACATCAGGTGGGGAGACAGTTCAGATTACCACAGTGTTTGCCTCTTGAATTTTCTTTGCCACTTAATAGCAGTCTACAAATCACCTCATCTTCCCACCTCTCAGTTCCCGCCTCTGGAAAACAATAAAGCTTACTCTGTCTACCTCTCAATATATTGTCAAGGTCAAATGAGGCGGTATATGTGAACAAAACATTTGAATACCTGAATATAGCAGGTGTTACCTTTCTCAGTGAGACTTAATGTGGCATTAGAGGCCAAGAAACAAAAGAGTCACTATTACAGTAATAATTTTGTATGGTGACAGGTGGTTACTAGACTTATTGTGGGGACTGCATTTATAAGAAATATAAATGTCAAATCACTATGTTGTACACCCAAAACTAATATTGCATGTCAATGATACAGTCATTAAAAAAAAAAGCCTTTTCACCCTTAAAAGAAGCAGCAGCACATGTTGCAAGTGGTGGGTAACAGTAATAGTGACGAATGCTTTGAATGTGTGTATGTGCCTGGGGATTTACATGCATTATTGATAATTTTCACAGCTCTCTGAACTAGGTATTTTTATTCCCATTTTATCAACAGAGTTAAATGATTTCTTCCAGGAACCAAACGCAATCCCTCCTGTTTTCGGAGACAGTGGTCTTTTCACTATTGCACACGCCTCCCCTAATTCTTTCTGTAATTCATAGGCTGTCAGTCTAGGGAGCCTGAAGAATGACTCTGATTTTTAAGCTTTCCATTCCTTACAACTTAGTTCACAGCCCTGTAATTCCCCACCTAAGAAATATGTGCAGGCTTTGATCTAGCAAAACTTATAAAAGACTTCTGTTTAGAGTCCAGCCTTCCCGTTTTCCGGAGTATGTGAGTTCTGACCGTGAAGGATTCAGGCATCTCTGTCATGGATGGCCCTGGGGGCAGCATGGGAGGTTACTCGTGCAAAGACTCCCTTCATACCTGCAACAAAGCTAAGAGGGTGTGTGTGTGGGTGGGTGGAGGTCTTTATTTTCTACTTGTTGTTCTGTTGTTGCTGTGGTAATCACTGCAAATTTAGGAGCTTAAGTCAACACAAATGCATTATCTTACAGTTCTGTCAGTTAGAAGTCTGACACAGGTTTCACTGAGCTGACTTCTTTTCTGGAGATTCCAGAGGAGAGTCTGTGTTCTTACCTTTTCCAGCGTCTAGAGACACCCCTCATTCCTTGACTCGTGGCCCTTTTCCTACCTCTTTAAACCAGTAACTGTCTCACAGTTTTTGCCCATCACATTTCTCTCTGGTGGGCTCAGGCAGAACAAGCTCCCCCCTTATCAGGATCTAGGCGATCAGAGTGGCACCTGTGGATACCCAGTCTGCTCTCACCATCTCAAAGTTCTTAACTTTAATTATGTAGGCAAAACCCCTGTTGCCACATAAAGCACCATACTCCTAAATTCTGAGGATTAGGGTACGAACACCTTTGCTGGCGTTATTCTGCGAACCACAATTGCCCTTCCAGATTACAAGTACAATGAGCATAAACAGGTTTGGGAACAAACACAATCAAGTTTTGGTAAACATAGGACTAATTTACAAGGGGAAGTGGTGTGTGGGTGTACTAGGGGGTGGCTGACTAGCTGACACACTGTGACTGCTCAGTACGCATTGTGCATCTGTTAGAGAGCAAACAGACAGAGTTGGTTAAGCTGGTGAAATGTTAAATGGGGGTCAGTATGGAAATAGGGAATAACAGGAATAAGCAGAGTTTTAAAAATCTGAACTTGGCCCGATAGCTTTTCTCTGCAAGGATGTCCTTCCTCCCCTCTTCTCAGCCAGGGATTTTTGACATCTTCTGAATTCCAAATGATCCATGTAGATATGTCTCACTTGTACTTTGGGGTGAAATTAGTGGTTTCACACTCAGACTGGATGCTCCTTGAGGACAGGCCCTGTGCTTGATATACCGGGGCATCCGAGATCCGGTTCAGTGAATGTTACAGAGTGAGGGCATGTGAAAATTTGAAGGACAGAGAAATACCTACCTTTTACATCCCCTTCTTCCAGGAATAGCTATCCAGGGGGACTTTCACCCATGGTTGTCAACTAGGGTCATACATAGTCCTCTAAAGGAGTAGGGGTCCTACTTAGTATCTTATGAGGCTAGAAATGGTGCTTGGCTATGAAGATTTAATTAGAACCAGCTTATTGTTGATGTGGAAAGCACTGTCTCCTAGATCACTTCTGCAGGGGATTGTAGGGTTCTGTTGAGCTACCTACTCTCATTTTCTCTTTGATTGGAATAAAAGCAGGTTCACGTTGGCAAGTACAGCAGGAAGCAGCAGAGCTAATTGCCCTAGAGGCAGCTGGCAAGATTACTGTGTGATTATGCACTTGTGCAACCCTCTTAGACACAGGATTACTCTTTGTGGTGATTTGCAATGACCAGATAAAGCAGTGAAACACCTCATGTGTTTTTCTCTTCAAATATGTTTAATGAAGGAGACATAGCATCATTTAAGTAGAATTAAATGGAATTGCTTTACAATGTGTGTTTACTGTTTCTTTTTTTTTATCAGTTATTTCAGGGTCATTGTTACTACCAGATTACTTTGCCAACGTTGTAAACAAGCTCAGACTATTGTTTACAGAGCTGGGATAGACTATGCATCTGAAATATGGATAGTAACCTTGTCACAATTGCAGGCTTGTCACCAGGCTTCAACAGTTCTTCTACCACATTTTGTTTAGATTTGGAAACTCATTTTGGAAGTCCTTTAGAAATAGTCTAGGTATGTTTTGTGTGATCATAGGGGTGCCCTCTACTGAGTGGTAGAGAAATCAGTGGAAAGTATGATGTGGTTTTATTTCCATCTTTGGTTTGATTGGTCTTGTTCCTTCATTTGAATATTTCTTTTTTTTATTTTAAAGATTTTACTGATTTATTTTTAGACAGAGAGGAAGAGAGGGAGAAAGAAAGGGAGAGAAACAGCAATGTGTGGTTGCCTCTCGTGTGCCACCAGCTGGGGATCTGGCCTTGCAATCCAGACGTGCCCTGACTGGGAATTGAACTGGTGACCCTTTGGTTTGTAGGCCAGTGCTCAGTCCACTGAGCCACACCAGCCAGGGCTCATTTGAATATGTCTATCAGATTGGTTAATGTTTTTTCACCTTGGCCTTGTGATGTTTGATTTGTATGCATTCTTAGAATATTTTGGTCTCATGGTAGTTTGAAGTTAAATGCAGCTGTAAAGGATGAAAAATAGCTTTGCTTTTACAATTTACTTTCTTAATCCACATTTATGAGGAAAGAAAGTGAAAGAAACCTTGAGTGACTCTTGGAATTTGTCCTGAGGCTAAGCCTCTTAATCTTTAGGAGAGAGCCAAATCTGAGAATTTCCCATAGCAACAAAATTCTACAAAAGATGGTTGGTATGTATATTAGTCAAGATGCTCCAGAGAAATGGAAAACTTCCCATACTTAATGAAAATAGGATGGCCAAAAACTTTCCATATTTAAAGAAAATTATTAATCTACATATTCAAGAAGCTCAATGAATTCCAAGTAGAATAAACTCAAAGACTCACACTCAGACATATTGTAAATATGATAAAATCCAGACAAAGAAAATTTTGAAACCATTAAGAGGAAATGTCATGTATGTTGTCAAGTGCAAGGGAACACTAATAACATCGGCTGCTGACTTCTCTTCAGAAACAGTGCAGTCCAGGAGAAGGCACCTGTCCTGAGTCAGTGATGCTGAAGTCTAAATCATAGGGCTTTAGGGCTGTGGCCCCAGTAAAGAACTACCTACAGGGTGGCACAAAAGTAGGTTTGAGTACAGTTGTGAGTATGCAAAGCACAGTTTATTCTTGTATTATTAATAATTATTATATCATTTTCCATATGAATAGCTGTCAATCTACTTTTGCCCGCACCTGTATTGTAAATCGTGTCTCAATACTTTCTAATCTGTGTGCATTGCAGACATCACTAATCAGTCACAACCCTCTTTCCCTTTGAATCTAGTCTCAGCCTCAGAATCCTCACAAACAACCATCCAGGTACCCACTGCCAGTCAACCAGAGAATGCAGGAGGGATGAACTATACAGTATTTACTACCCCAGCCTCATCTCACAGGGGAGGGAATCAATGGCAACAAGTCACACAGAGTTAGAGGCAGATGCAGAAGTCTCCTGACAACTGGCCCAGGGCACCACTCTGCATCTGTTCAGATCCAGCCAGCATCACAGGTCCTTCTACATTTCTACCTAAGCTTTTTGAATTTTAAATAACCAACCAAGCTTGTTTGTGCTATTCCACAGGGACAGAAAGCTCTAGGACTGGACCATTCATGCTTGAAAGGGAATGATTAATCAACACTGGGAGACATTGTTATATGTACGTGTATATTTAAAAAATCCACTGTCATATTTTAGGCTTCCCTGGGATTTCCCTGGGGTTCAAAGCTGTGTTCCCAAAGCTCCCCTTTCAGTCTTCCTGAAGGTTGCGAACTTGGCTGAGGTGAGAAAGCAGCTTCCTGCCATCCCCTCCACCCACAGGAGACTATAACTAGTACTCCAGAGGAAGTTCTAAATTTCCATGGGTAAAATCTCTCATCTGTCTCAAATTTTGAAGATGGAATTAGGCAGAACAACAGGTGCCTCGGGTCAGCAAACTACAGCAAGTGTGTATGTGGCTCTTACTTATTAATATACCGGACAACAAGAAGTGAATAACGAAAGTACTTGGTTTTGGAGTGTTTATTTATTTAGTTAGGTTTTCCTCTCTCTTTTCTCTTTTAGGTTGAAAAATTGGCTCTGGGAGCTCAGCTGGCTTGGTAAATCAGTTATATAACCAAGCGTCTCCTGCCCCTGCCCAAATCAATTGAGAGATGTCAATAGTTAAGTTAGTGTGAATCACAGCTTTCCAGTGAGAATTCAACAAAATCTTTCCACTGTCCCCAAATACCCTCTTCTCTGGTGGTTAGTTCTCTGTCCCCTGCAAGTCTATCCTGCCTCCCAGAAGGTTCCCTACTTTCACAGGCCTACAACCTGGGTGGGGTTCATATTGGCATTCCAGGAGAGTAGGATTGCAACTATTTTCTCTTGCTTATTGACCCTCATGTCAGGTGCTGCCACCACTGCCTTGTACTCTCTAACTTCCTATGCATCTTAATGATTTTGTTGAGACCAGCTTACAGTGAGAATGGCTGGATAATATTGGTTTGCGAGGATTGCCTGGAAGTATAATACATAGTTAAATGCTATAGTTTCTTTATTATTTTAGCTAAATCTACTCAGATTGTTTCTACAAACACATCTGTGTGAGAATAGATAGATGAAAATGTAAAAATCTGTCTCATCTGCTTGGCTTCTTTTAAACACCATTACAGCTTCTTTTCAGAGGAGAGCTCTCAGGCGGGGCACGACAGGCTGGTGGTGCTGATCCTAGGAGGGGCTTCGGAGGGAGCTCCAGCCTCAGAGAGATCCTGTTGCCTCTTCCCAAAGCCCCACTGTATTAGAGGATGGAGGTGTTTATGGTTCCCTGGTGCCCCCTGAGTGCCATAGCCATCTGGTATTTCCCCTTTGTGCAGCTTTGCTATGGTGTAACTGCAACATCATCATCCCATTGGGTTCATCACCCTGGGAAGCCTTTCTTTACCTCCTATTTTACTTATAAATGAAAAGAAAACGTACATTATTTATTGCAACTCAGAGAATTGTTCTTTGTTGGCCTTGTGTCTGGGGCAGTTGTGAAGGTCATTCAGGTTCAAGTGTCAGCTCTGTAAGAAATCTCTCTTCTCAGAGCTAAGATAAATCTTTTGTCAATCAAGTCTCTTCTGAAGTGAAGGGAGTGGTTTGGGATTTAGCGAGGACTTTGTGAGTGCTGTAGAATATTAACTCCCCCCAGATGTTCACGGCAGCCCAGTTTCAGCATTTCCATGATTGATCTCTGGACCAGCCTAGATGCCAAACTCAAAATCTCTTTAGGGCCAATAGAAACAAACCAACAGAAACCTTTCTGGTTGTATAAAATAATCAGTGATTGAGATAGAAAACTGTGCAGGAAATGAGGAGGGGAGAGAGATTTGTGTCATGCATTTCAACACAAACAATGTAAAAGACAAATTCCCTTTAGAGCTATATGCTCTCCTTCAAAGCCCTTTCCTGATTGCTTTGTCTCCACAGGTTTCTTCCTTCTTCCCCTTTTCTGAGCGGCGTTTGGCCTCCTCTTTGAGCTCCTTGTTTTGATGCCATCCCATCTCCTTATTCTCAGCCTGGCCACTGGAGTTAGTCCAGTAATACATGTTAATCTTCTCCCTGCTATCCTGGTTGTGTTATCAGCCCGACTCATCAGTGCCTTGAGATGGGAAGAGAGTCTTCCGTACTTCCACTCTTTATTTAACATTTCTCAAACAGAACCTTGCTTTACCTCTTAGGGTATCAGAGTTGTCCCTACACCTAGTATTCTTGTTGACTTACTTTCCAGTTTCCTAAAATGCCTTCTCTTATAGAATCTGCAAAAGTGCCTGGGGATGTGGATGAAAAGAGTATAAATGCTGCCACATACAGAAATATTCATTTTAAAACATTCCTCTCTCCTGACAGTCAACCGGTCTGAGTCTGAACCAGTATTTGGACTTGGGGTGGGAGTTCACAAGGACATAATGATGAAAACCCAGCTGCCTTTGCAAAGTCAGCACATCTGGTTGTTTAACGCCCCACATCTTCAGCACTCAGCCAGACGTGCTTGTGATCACTCTTCTCTTTTTCTGAGAGGGAGATGCTTCTGCAGCAACTGTTGCTACTGTCATTTCCAGACACCATCAAAATGGACCAGAAAACTTGCTGACGTGGCTGTGCAAGTTGAAAACAGACACTGTCGCCAGCTTCTTAGAACATCTGCAGGAAGAAGAATCTCCACTAAGGATTTTAATATTCAAGTCACATATAGAAGCTTAAAACTCTGTGATCTAGGATTAAAAATAAGCATCTGGTGGGTCACAGGGATCATGGCAGAGACCCAAGGAATCTGCAGTGAGGACTGTGGAAGGAGAAGCTCGACCTGAGTTTGCCTGATCATATAAATGATGAGTGTCTTGATCTTGATGAAGATGAGATATGACACACGGCTATAGGAATATGGCTTAGAAAAGCTCTTCAAATTATTTCAAGAGGGGAACCACTTTTTAAAAGTCTTTAACAAAATAGATTTAAAGATAGTATTTTTCTGGTGGAAACATCTCATTTCTGTATATTATATTAAAGTATCAGATTGACATGTGAAAATGCAATAATTCCATTGTTTTTGACTTACAAGAAATGGAAATTCCATATGTAGCATTCCCTTGACTAATGTGATGGTGTTCAACATTGTTTTCTATAACGTTAATGAGAAAAGAAAAATGATTCCCAGCCGGGGCCACCATCTGTGTAGAATTTGCATGTTCTTTGCATGTCCGTGTGGGTCTTTTCCGAGTCCCTTCCACATTCAAAACATGTGTATGTTAGGTTGATTGTTGTGTCTAAATTGTCCCCATCTGAGTGAATATGTGTGTGTCCTTTGATGGAAGGTAGGCTGTTTCCCACCTTTATTTTTATCAATCTTTCTTAAATGTATGTAAAGCTCACATTTATTTCAGTGTTTAATATTAGAAATGTTTTGGGTTTTTATTTAAAAGTTTGCTGATAGTTTTGTGACCGGAAATATGTCATAGGAATTTAACTCTTGTTCATATCAGCCTATGGTAAAATTGGTTTTATTCTATGTCACTTCACTTGAAATATCAGTTTCCGAGAACCTATCAATACTATTAAATGAGGACTTCCTATTGTTCCTAAGAGGCTCAGGTAGTTCTGAGGGGTTGGGAGGTGCTCTAGATTCTCTCAGTGTTGGAGTCACGGAGGTCTTGCTCTTGGGCCTCTCTTGGCTTAGTCTAGAATATACTTAGTGTCTCATCCCCAATACTAGTTGCTGCTATGAACTAGTATTGCTACCATACACTAGTTGGAAGACAATACAAACATAAATATGTATTTGTAACAGGAAGTGTCAGATACTCTTCTAAGTGTTTTATCTTTGTTAATTTACATTTAGACCAAACAACAACCCTGGGGAACAGATAATTATGACATACATTTTCTTTTTTACAAATAAGGAAACTGAGGTGCATAGAGGATAAGTAATTTTCTCGACTTTCTACAGATTAGTACTTGGGGGAGTTAGGACTTGAACTCTCCAGAGCCTGACCCATCCCACACTGTAGTATCCGACAGTGCTTTCTCTCCACTGAAAAAATCTCAGAAACAGCTAATGGGGATCTGACTGAGGCAATAGCAGTAGGAACAGAAATGAGGGTATTGATATGGCAGGTGTTAAGAAATTAGAATTGACAGAATTTGGCCCCAGTTAGGTATGGAGGGTAAGGGAGGGGGAGACCTGAGTATGATGTGTCTGTCCCAGGCTCCTGGTTGGTGCCAGAAGGAGGATGTATTCTCCTCTTAGTCTATCATGAGGGGAGAATACAAAACGAGCATACTGGTGCTAGATTATGTGTTCAGGTTTGTACACGTGTTGGGTTTGAGTTATCTGGGGGATATAGGGGTGAGGCTTCCCAGCTGACAGTTGAGTACACAGGTCTAAGCTCAAGGGAAAAATAGGGCTTAATAGACCTGTTTAGAAGTCATCAGCATATAGGTAGGAGATGATATTGTGAACATAAATATAATCACCCAGAGAGAGTGAGCAGTGTGAGAAAAGATTTCCAATGTGTACCTTAATTTGGGTTCCCCAGGAGCAGAGATGGGAATTCATGTAAAAATGACTGAACAGGCAGGACAAGTAGGGAAGGAGGTAGGTGGGTCAGGAAAAGGAGGTAAGTTAAGCAAGGGGTGTGATATTAAGCCAAGTTAGACGAAGAATGATCTTGCTTTAAACCCAAAGGATGCTCTGAAGACAGGGTAGGTCCCACTTGGGAGAGGTCCTGTTTGGGACTTAGATGGAATATTTACACTCCTGCACCTGTCAGCATTGGGTAGTAGTAGCTGCTTTTTTTTTTTTT